>VBVR01002104.1:0-24933 GCA_011638315.1 Tetramorium parvispinum
TCCCCCTCCCCCTCCTCTCTGCTTCTCGGCGTCGCATAACCCCTTCGTTCTGTATGCCAACCCTGCGTCCACCCGCTCCTATCCGCAACAACGCCGCCGTGTATTCGCGATATGCCTGCTTACGTGTCGAGCAGGGCCGACCCTTGTCGGCAAATTGCTCGGAAAAATACGACCGCATCCTTCAAGAGAATTTTAAAACGCAGGTGATCCTTCTCGCCTAGTTGCGCCACAGATCATGAAACTTTACGTTGAAGCCTTATGCGAAAAATTGTTATCTATAGAGAGTTAAGTGTAGAAAGTCCAAGTCAATTATTTAATAAATTAAAAAATAAGTAATGGCTCGTCAGTAAGATCTTAAATTGCTTTCAACAAATTAAGCGTTTGAATATTAAACGTCAATTATATAAAAGATTATGTTTTTAAATTGCTTATTTTATAGAAATTTTTCTTGTGTATAATTAATGGATTCTATTGTGCATAGATTATTTTGGGAAGAATTTATAGAAGAATTTTAGAAGAATTTTTTAGCTTATAGAATTAAAGTTTTTAAAATCAATTAATATCTAAAAATAAAAAGTAATTCATAGAGAGAAAAGTAAATCATAAATTTTAATATTACACAATATTTACAGGAATCTCACTCCCTTACTTTTATACTTTTATTTCATGTAGTTTTAAAATAATTCTTTTTAAAACGCAAAGTTATATATATTCTACAGAATTATTCTAGAGACGATGTAATTCCACAAGATGATATGAATCACTATTATTAAGTCTTGCCTTCTATTTTTTTTTATTATTTAACGTAATCTTGATTCTTTTAAAGATTTTGTAGTTGCATAAGGTTATTATTTATTCTGGGGAAATTATTAATTCAAAGTTATGATAGCGAGAAAGAGAGAGAGAGAGAGAGAGAGAGGGAGAGCACGATGCGCGTATAAATTTAGGCGCAAGTAGTTTCAGACACGTGTAGTCAGACATAGGTTATTGACTTCGATATTGAACGTAGGGATGCTATGTTTATAAGCAGTTACTTACATCGCTAGCCAAAGCTACGTACGTAAACTCTTAGAAAATCATACGGACAATATAGCATACGCGCTAGAATAATTTTATTTAAATTATATGATAGCTTTATAATCACTTTGGAGAAGCATCACAAGTTTTATGTTACAGTTATATGACGGATAGACGTGCTCTTTACTATTATATCGATTGATAGATTCCAAAGAGATGTTTAAAAACATTTTATAACAGGATCCGTCCCTGACGTGGATGCTAATCATCTTGGCGAAGGGTGTCTGAAATTGTCGCCCCACGGCGTAACTCCCGAGCTCAGCAACCCCTGCGATTCACCCTAACGGCTCGCTTAACCAAACAACCTTGATAAATTATGCAAAAATCAACAACACTACGAAATGCATCTCCCATGCTGCGGCTGGGACGACACGAGTCTCCTGTTACGGAATTCCAAACCTTTCCACTTTTCATTTTGAATCGAACGGAGCACAATTTTGTTCTACAGATATATTCGAATTAATGAGCTACGCAGATATGTTTCAACAGAAAATAATAAAAACTGCATCAATAAAGTATTATAGATAATGTGCCTATATTTATTGCAATATATTTTACTTAATAAAGAATAAAAAAAAAAGAAATCTGACAAATAAAGTAAATTTCCAGGATAACAATTTCCAGATGTAGGCTAATTACTTATTTTAAAGTTAAATTAAAAAAAATTTTTAAATATCACAAATAATAATTTCACAGCTCTCTACGATTGGACTTTTTCTCATTGATTAACTCACCCAAAATTCGGCATCGAATAAAATTATCCGTTTGCGTGGGGAGAGCCAGTCTGTAGTTGCGCACAGAAAGGGGAGAATACACGTAAAATTAGTTTACAATCCTTTACAGGATAGCCGGTGCATTTCGCGTATTTTATTAAAAAATTCTGACGAAATATGATTTTATTACGGTACATACGCGGCAGCTGTGTGTTTCATGTTAAAGGCTTTCGTGTCATTCGTGTATCGACGCGCACGCCGTAACGCGGCACGGCGCGGCGCGGCGCGGCGCGGAGCAGCGCGTCGCGTCGCGACACGACCCGTCAAATCCGCGAACCAATAAATGAATATAACCCACGCGTGAGAATAAAATCCGTCGCTAAACTGCGCAACAGGTGTTAGAGGTTATTGACAATCTTTTCATCAGGGGATGACGGTGTTTGTGTGATATCTCGTCGAATATCGGCGCCGACAATTTCCCAGCGCACAAAGTCCGGCCCGGTCCGCTGTTTATTAAACCAGATGTCATTTTTTTCATATTCAATTCTCTCTTTGCACTCTGCCGGCTCTGCCGGATTCCACCTGGGCACGAGCGCAAAATTAGAACTGTTCACCGTATGTCGACAAGTGCGTTAACAATTTTAATTTTTATCGATGTATCACCGCGCGATGTCGAGATTATTGAGAAGTAACGTTTGACTTTAATTAATCACCCGTGAGGAAAAATCGATTTTGTCCAAAATGCTGTATACATTTTTTATTTTTACAAATTGTTACAATTGCAGATATTTTTTCGATCAGTGACGGAATAAAAAGAGAAAGAATATTCATTTGAGAAAGATGCTCCGCGACACTGAGACGCGGCAGCCGGCAGAAAGGTAAGAATAAGAGTAAGAAAAAAATCACCTTCTTGTGGTAACCACTAAACTAATAAATTCATCGAGATGCATTGCAAAGCGCCGTGGATACGTGTATTGATGCCGCGCAGTCTGGAAACCATCGTACTGTTTTCAATACGATTCTCCAAGTGCAAGTTGTTCGCGGCGAAAATGGGGTAGTATGTATCTTCAATCACGGGTATTCCCGGCATCTCCCCCGCACCCCATCGGAGAGGGGTCTGTTATCAATACCAGCGTCACGCTCTCGGCATTGTGCCGCGGTTCGGTACCGGTGTGAGAAACAACGCGAACAACAACAACAAACAACAACAAACTAGACCGCCATGAAGTCTGCCACACGCTGTCCGTACCTACCTACCTACCCGCGACCTGCTTTCCCGACATTGTCACCAGACCATCTTCAGTTATCGCGCCGATTTATAGCCGTGACAGTTTCTATCTTACTCGTTGTACATTCTCTCAATGAAACTTTCCTACCATTTTATGTAATCTTGCGAGGACAGGATATTTGAGGCAACTATAGCTTAGAAAAGAAGACACGCTGAAAGGCGATCAAATGTATAAATCACCTTTCGGTAGTTACACTTGAATTAAAGTATATTATTGATATATCACAACGCTCTTAGATATCTTTCGTAATTAATCGTGTGCTTGATAAATAATATACGACATTTAGCGGCTTGGAGATTCCATGATAAACAAGATAAATCATTCGTATTCTGCGAAAACCATGTCAAGTGAACTGCAGTACGCTTTAATATTTCAGCAATTGCAAATCTTAAATAGGAAGGATATTAGGAGAAACGGTATTAGGATGATGTGGATTAATATTTGCGAATAAGGAATGGAATGTGTCGAAACTATTCGAGGGCATCTCAAGCAGGAGAATAGGAAATTATATTGAGCACATGATGAATACATCAGAACAGGTCGGCTTTAGTCTGGTCTTAGGAGTAGGTCGAATCGATAACAATAACTACATGGACATCTATACTACTACCGTACGTGATGTCAGAGATTCGTTTATGATGATGAGACTCCGTCAATCTTCTAGATGCAGCGTGTTTTAACATGCAATGCGTATAAAAGATGCACGAAATGTTTGTGTCTGATAGCTTAACTGAATAAAATTTTTGTTTACGAGTATGATATTTATTGGATTTCGTAAAAGCATGAAATATACAGAAGTTATTTTTTAAAATAATCGCCGTGTTTTAAGAGAGACATCGTATATATTTATATAAATTATTGTTATTTGTATTTATTTCGACTTTTCACGTAGTTAATAATAATTAAAGTTAAACCCATTTGAAGATTAAGATTAGCAATGATAAATGATTATTAAGCGGTAATGCTAAAAGTATTATGTCATATAAAAAAGAAGGATATTAAATTGGAATTAATGTATATAATTAATGAAAATATCTTACGAAGGAAATAAACATTTATCGCACAATTTAATTTTGATATTGAATTGAATATTTTCTTTATAATTATTTAAAGGGGAAATTTTAGAAATGTCTGTTTCATTATTAACAGTCATCACTGTGGAGTTTCTTATTCGTCGAAAATGAAAAAATAGATCGATAGGAAGCTAACGAATTGTATCGGGAAAGAAAAGAAGTGCGATGCAAATTGGAAAACATAACGTGGGTCAGCACGCCGGGCGACGAGCGTCAAAATGCGTCGCGGCGCAACCGACGGGACTGCCTCTCACCGGAGAGCCGAGAAACACCCACGCCACGCCGGAGCGAAAGAGAGAAAGAGTGAGAGGGCGCGAGGGAGCGAGGACAGTCTGGATGGAGACGGAAGATCACCCCGCGCGAGAGCGGCGCGATAAGCGGGCGCGACGAGGACGGGTGGGCGCTGGAGCGACGAAGAGGCGGAAGGCCGCCGTCGAACGGAGGGAGACCGCACCACGGCCGCTGCGCGACATCGACGGGAGTGAGACGCCGCGATGGTCCTCGTAATGCGCCGACTCAGTAGCCGCGTGCTCGCCACGGCCGGAGGGTTTCGCGGCTAAGCGGTGCCGAGCGTCGCACAGTCGCGACGGCAGCCACCGGCGCGCGGTTATACCCCCTTTTCTTCAAACCTCGCACACGCAACCCCGCACCGCTACGTTCGGCGCACGTTTTGCCTGTCTCCACGACGGCGAGGGAACGTTGCACCAGGTTGCGAGAGAGAGGGCGTCCTCCGCGGCCGCCCGCCACCACCCCCCTCCGGCATTCATCCCCGGAGAGAGAGAGAAAGAGATAGGGAGAAACAGAGAAAGAGAGAGAAAGAGAAAGAGGGAGGGAGAGAGAGAGAGGGAGAGAAAGAGAGAGAGAGAGAGAGAGCGGCGTCGCCGTCTTCGGCGTCTTCGGGAATCGGTTGCCTTCTTTCATCAGGGGCAACAGCGGCGTCCGATCCGGTATCGTTCTTCGCGGCGGTGCACGTGGCGCGCGCGGCACGCGGTGCTTCGAGAGAAAGACAGATAGATAGGTAGACAGTTAGGTGGATAGGTAGCAACAGCTAGCGCGTGCTAGAGAAGTCGAGAACGAGCGAGAGAACGACAAGGAGGGCGAGGGGAGACGGAGAAAGAGCGAGAGGAGAGAGGGGGGAGAGAAACACAGAGTGGTACAGAGGGAGGAGAGAGGTGGCAAAGGGGTAGAGGTGACAGAGAGACAGCGAGGACCGAAAGGGGGCGGGCGGGAGGAGAGAGGGTAACGACGAAAAGAAACGGAGAACACGGAGGAGCTGCGTCCCGACGGATCCGAGGAGACCGCCAAAAAGAGCTAAAAGGACACCTTCGTGTTTCTTCCTTCCGGTTTCTTTTTCTGTCAATCCTATCTACGTAAAGAAGGACGGAGGAACCGACGGCCACGAGTGAATCGACGAGGAGGAAGCGGGACATGCTGGAACCACGCTGGAGACCCGTCCAGGTAGCCTTATTCACCTTGCAACACCTGTGTCATCCGATGTCTGATTCAACTGCCTGCCTCATATATTGCACTTAGGTTACATATATGTGTGTTTCTCCGCTGTTTTACACCTCTCTCTCTCTCTCTCTCTCTCTCTCTCTCTCTCGCTCGCTCTCGCTCGCTCGCTCGCACTTTATCTCCTTTGCTTTTTTCTCCTTTATTCTCCACTCAATCGTTTCCTTGCTTTGCTAGTTGCGTAATTTTTTTTTCTGTCACCGACTCTTCGCACGTTTCTGACGCTCTTTGCATCGCGCTGCAGACCCTGGTGACAGCCACGTGCCACCGGCGCTCCCCTTCGCACGCCGCTGCTGGAATTTGGAGTACTCCTTTTAAACGCTTCACCCATTTAACGCGCGCTTTCGTGGTTTAGCTATCAACTTTTTGCCGTTGTGTGACTTAAAGTTTCGATCGCGTGGAGCCCTCATTTATTTGTACCTTTGCGTCATGATTGATTTATTAATATATCTGAAATTTATTCGTCGGAATAAAAATTTCATTTTTATTAGACGCTTGTTTATTTTGAATGTAATAGCAAATTTTGCGTAACTTTTCATCCCTGTTATATATTATAAATTTAAAACCGTGCCTTTTTTTGTATACAGTCTGATTAAACGTTTAAGTTTTTCCTCTTTCTCCACTCTCTTTTTCACTGCTTATTTATGTTGTACAATTGGATTGTTGACAGAGGTCATAATTTCTTGTCGTAATAATGCTAATTTGAATCGTTTAGAATTACTGTTGCTGTTTGATAGACAACTATATTTTTATCCTTTCGTACATTTGAGAATTTACGTTATGGCTGTGTATTTTGAAGTTCGAAGCTTTCGCTAAGCTTAGAACATCCAGCGCGTGGTACGATTTCGTCACTATTAATCTTATAAATTACGTTGTAAATATAGATATCGGGATTAAATAGAAACATAAGAGTGCGGCCGGTGTACAAAATGGACGAATATTTCGCGCGATTTAAATTCGATTACGTTAATCGAATTTAGGTCGTGGCAAAAATAGAAAGGACATAAATGGAGATTATGGCACGGTACAAATTTCGAACTGATCGATCATCGATGGAAACGCGCATTCAACGATATATCTGTCATTTCTTATTTAGTTCATTCTCATCCGACGATTTAAACTTGCATACAAGTATTATTTACTAATGGCTTTTTTTCAATCCCTTTGCAATTAGCAGGCGTAAGCAATACGTCGTTGCCAAAATTGTCGACGTGAAAATAGAAACGTTATCGCGTTATCGCTGGTAAGACTTGCCAAGACGAAATTGATTTAGCGCATTTCTCTCGTAATGTTAAACAAATTAAATACGACGTTCGCGTAATGCAGATAAATGTTCCTTACCCCGAGATTTCCTGATTGATCCTGCACTCCACCGGCCGGGGTAATATTCGTGGAAATGACACTTTAACGATCGTGACAAGACAAATAGGTGCGCCGGACAACCAGAATGGTTGGTCAAATAAATCTCACTATACCGGCCTAAGATTAACTACGTTCGAGTTACTAAATACGTACCTGCCTCGGTACAGAAATCTTTGCGGTGTAAAGCGCATTTTTCCGAAAATAATCTTGGCAGAGGTGCGCCGCCTTTGAAGCTGCCTGGAGTCTCAGGGTAATCTAATATCGTATGAATCACCGTGCCATTGGCTAAGGAAGTCCAACGACTTGTTTCGAAATGCTTCTGACAACCTGACAAAAATTCCGATTTCGTGTTTCATCGTCTGTCACGCAACGCCTGCACACCGTTCACCGGGTAGCTTTTGCTACCACGCGAGTAACTTCAAACAAAGTGATCAAATGGAGAGATCAGCGATCATTACTCATGTTTGTAAATTATGCTCCAACTACTTTGAAATGTTGACTACATCGAAGTAACGATCGTTTACCCCCATTAACTCCGTTTTTTAGTTGTGGCGACAAATTTATTAGTATTGACGTAAAAATTTAACAGCAGTATTTGAAACGTCTGTTTAAACAACACGTGCCTTAAAATCAACATCTAAGAATTACAAATCGCGTTGACTTATTTCTCAGCTAGAAATACAAGTTGTTTTTATTTTCAGAATTACGACTGAAATTAATAACTTTTAAACTCGACTTTAGAAATTGTTCTTAAAAATATGAATATAAAGTTTCGAGCTTTTAATATTAATATTATTATTTTGCATGCAATCTCAAAACATATGTAGATGGTATTATATTTTCACTATTTTATAGATACAAATTTTTGAGGTATAATACATTGAAGCAGTTGAGACATCATTCTTCTTTGACAAAACCTTATGTATAAATAATTGCTTACTTTAATATGCTCTCTACTGACAGTTGAATTGTGATACTGTTAGTATTTTTAGCAAAATATTTGTGAAACATTTGCAAAATGAACTTGAATTTACAACAGTCGTTCGAGTTTAACGAGTAGAATCCTTTCACTCCTTCGGACGAAACATCAGAGATGGCATCGTCGCGCAATCGAAAGGGTGAGACGGAGGGTGACGGCAGTTACGCTTCAATCGGGGAACGCTCCATGTTACCTGGGAATAGGGGTGATTTTTTTAGAAGTGTATAACCGATAGAGATAGTCGAGTGCTCCCAGTCGCGGCTTTGTATGAGTGGCTCGTCTATGAGACTGTAGAAAGTTCCGGGTGGTGTAGTAGGTGGAACAGCAGAGACGGAGGCGGTCCTACTCTGCTTGGGGGCGTTAAAGAAGTAGGTGGGGTTGGCCACCCCCGCGCGTCAACCCTTACACCCCGCGTCTCCGAAAGCTCCGTATGCCCCCCCGGATCTCTTCGATCCCATATTCGCCAATCAGCCGAACCATCCCGTTCTTTGTCATCCTCTACGGACGAGGACTGCCCGAGACGGCACAGCCATCTGGTTGTCTGGCTTTTCTTCGGGTGAACGTCGTTTTCTTCAAAATTCAAACATCAGCGCGGGCAAGCGCGGGAGACGGAGCGGAGACAGGCGACAGTTCGATCGAGGCGAGCGTCCGACGGACGAACCATGAAGAACAGGCCGCATGTTCGCTGTCGTCCGCGTTGACCGTTTCCGTGTCGTTTCCGGGTAGTGTTTTGTGCGCGATATCGGCGTCTCCGAGAGAGCGTCTCGAGAGCGCGGCTCTTCCTAGGCTGACGACACCCGGGCCTAGGGTGTCACGCCTTCTTCATGGTCGCGTCGGCCGACGCGATCAGGCCGACTATGGGGAAGAGGGTGGTGTGCGCGTCAATCGTGATATATATTTCGCATCATCCCCGCCACCTTGGCTTCGCCCATTTTCTCACCTCCTCCGCCGCCAGTTCAGACGTACGTGCCGAGTACGCGCGCGGTTTGCACACATCCACGGGTGCATGTACACGGTTACGGAGTGCAACGAGAGCCAGCACAGCTGCGGCGGCATAGCCCCCCCGTTTTCGCGCTTGCTTGGCACGGCACAGCATCCCTCTTCGGCCACTTCCGGCCAGGCCAGGCTCCGCCCACTTTTATATTAATCACGTCTTGGTTCGCTCCTGGCTTCTGTTCTCCATCTTTCTTCCCCAGTGAGCGATTTCCTACCGCGGACGCCTGGGAACCACACCTTTGCCCGTTGGCTTATTCATGTCCCGGGCCTTGCGAGACGCGGGCCTCGACGTCTCTCTCTCTCTCTCCCCCTTTATTTTCCCTCCTTCGTTTCTCTCGCCGTCGATCTCGCGGAAATACGGCGACGATGCGCTTTAGACGTGACGGTGCAAGGCTGATGGAGATATTCACGTAGCTAGCGTTGGCTTCTCCGCGACGCATCACAAAGACGTATAGTTCAATTAATTTATATATGGCGAATGGTGGTAACAATGTTCCGCGGCAAATGAGATGTGAGCGAATTAATTTGCTGCTTAGAATTCACACAATTCAATGTCCCTCCTTTTAAATTCACCATTCATAATATTTATTTTCATATTCGGTAACATAGATATATTAGCCATTGTCACGCGATACATTCGATCACGTTGTATCATCCACGTTCTTTCAATATTTCCGTGGCGCATTAATTGCAAGTAGCTCGTTAATAAAATTTCCTTTTAAAAGAAATATTTGCATTTTAACGCGCCTCGTTGAAGATTGTTACTCTGTGCGGTGAGTCTCGACGAGAAATGAATCGCGGCGAGGCGCAGGTGAACGCGACGTTCGTGTGTTCGGCGGCGGAGTAATGAATAATAACCTATTATTATTACCAGGTCGAGCAATAAACACGCAGCTCGCAAACGCTCCCCCTCACGCTGCAATAAGGCTCGTCACGCATAGACACGACATTTGTTTCCCGCGCGTCGAGTGTGCAGGCTATTACGAATGCCACCTTCCTACAACAGATATTGGCTCCATTGTTATGTTGTACGTTGTGTATCGTGACTGCTTCTCCGCTGTTTCCGCCAGTCGCGCGCGCGCGCGCGCGACCACTTTGCCACCACTTCGGCCCCGTTGATATTCCACCTCGTGTCCCTTCGCTTTTAATTTCTCTTTTGACAGAATCCCGCACTCTCTCCTCGCCGAGTAGCGGCCGCTGATAACGGCGTATTGTATTGTCGAGATAGTTGGCGACGATTCTATACGTCGCGGTCGGGTACTCAAATTCGCTTCCTGCTTTATATCTTCGATACTCCCTTTTCACAGTTGTTGCCTTTTCATGATACATGCGCGCATTATCTCATCCGACGAGAATTATTTTCGCGCATCGATTTGGAGAGGCTAACGTTTTCTGTTTTTATAGATTAGACTGATTTTGTAAGTTCATATTTAACTGAAGAAAAAAAAAACGAAAGAGAAAAAGAGATCCATACCTGTTAGTAGGTACAATGTTAGCATGAGATATCCATCGTTACACATTCTATGTCGTGACCACTGTTTCCCGACCTACCACACCTTACTGCTCCCTTTTTAACGCCGCGCAGCAGATCCGTTGTTTTCACCCCGAAGATCTTAATCATAGCGTGCTACCCCGACTATAATACACATTACTGGTAAGCCAGACCGAAGAGTTTCTGAAGACAAAATTGCAATGTTCATGGAGGTTTATGCTCGATTACCTCGCGATGTTACTTTGTTATATTATATCTTCTGCTGGAGATTGAGCAAAACGTTGTCGAAAACGATAAAATCGTTGCAACGTAATGTTACATAACCACAGAAACGCTGTGTTTTCATCACTCTCCTTCTTGCCGAGGAAATGTATAAAGTACTTGGCAAAATTTTTTTACATTTTTTACGTTTTTTTTTTACGTCAACGTTCGAAAAAGGGGATATATTAATGACTTTTACATCTGGTATGATACAGCAATATGATCGGGGGTATTGCGCGCCAAGCGAAAATATGTTGTGGCTGTCGCGAAATTGGCATCGTCGATGCGAATCGGCCGAATTCCTACAACCCGGTTCATTTTGTCGCGATAATATGCATTCCATGTCATTCCGGCGGCGCGTGTACGGCAATGCATCATCGCCCCCGCGACGGGTATTTGTCAATAGAAACAGACATCGACGCCGCAACCGCGGCAAGTATACGTCAATATACATAACGGCCGGCTGTTGACTTGTTACGTTGTCGCGTACCGCCGATGATTCGATGATTTGCCGATCCGTGACTGTTCCGTGTCAAATATACCCCGCGGCCGTTCTCGCGGGCGCGTTAACACGGAAAACGCCGGGCCGTTCATTTGCGATTGGCGCACTAACGCGCGTCGTTACATTAGATTATCAATCCGCCGCGATTGTGATGCGCCGCCGGTTTGTACTTCGACTCGTCATGCCGCGATAATGGCCCCCCTCCCCTCTTTCTCTCTTTCTCTCTCTCTCTTCGTCGCAGCGACAATTTCGCGAATGTCCGCCTACCTAACGCGACACGGTCTCGCGAGTGACCGAATTTTAGTAACGTTATGAATCAGGTTGCCCTATGAATCCTACTCGAATATCGACACATTTGATTAGATTAGTAATTTAAATTATCGCAGTATTTCGGTGTCACGGTATCAGTGCTGGTTGGCAGATAGTAGCGGAGCGTAATCAATTATTGATCACGGTTCGAAGAAAATACACGGCGCGATATAGACGAGAAGAGTAAAGGTATATATGTTGTACTGTACGACTGTGTATATAAATTTGACTAGAATATATTGACGACAGGTGCCGCGCGGTGTTCGGCACACACTTATTTCGCATCATCCTGTATCATCAACAAGTTTGCATCGCGCGTGTAACTACGGCCCATTCAAAATATCGCAGTCTAATACGACGTTAAAAACATAATAACAATGAAATGGCGGGCCGTTATGTTGTCAGGCACCGGCGATGATTCGTCGATCCATGACGAGGTGCCGTGTCAAATGTGCCCTCTGGCTGTTCCCGTGTCCGCGCGCTCAACACGGCCGGCTCATTTGCGATCGGCGCACTAACTCGCGTCGTTACATTAAATTATCATCCCGTGATTCTGATGCACCGGCAGTTTGTACGGCGACTCGTTATAACACGATAATGGTTCTGCGCTCGTCTCTTCGCCGCGATTAGCGTTAAACAGACACCCGTCCACGCAAACCCGTGCACCGCTACGCGTTTGACGATGGTGACGTCAATAACTGATGTATCTGTCATTGGTGAATCTTCATTGTGACAGCTTACAGACTGTTATGGCCGTTCGACAACGACACTAATGGCCGAATCGAGATTCCCCTTTCGATTCCGAGCTGCTTTGGAATCGCGATATTCGTTTATACAGGATGTCCCATAAAAATCGCAACGGCGCTTAGGGTCAATTCTTGAGATCGTTTTAAAACAAAAATCTTAAGATCAAAATACTCGAGCTATAATAGTTTTTTAATTAGAAGGATTTATAGTTAGCGAATGAGGTAGCCTAATGTTGGCGCGCTGAGGGGTTTCTGTAACTCTTAACGACAGTTTTCAGTATCATTGCGCAGGTATTACATATAGTAGAAAAGCTGCGCAACGACGTTAACGACATCGATAGTTGTCGGTAAGCGTTTACGGAATAGCGGCCCTGGTGTACAGTGAAGCTGTTAGCAAATGTAAGCTGTCAAATGGCATTTTATGGTATAAAATGCTTACATTTTATGTATCACACTATGTTTCTTCTTTTATAATATTTTCAATAAAATCTTGTCTGCATAAACAGTGCGTTTACACCAACATTAGTAAAAGCAAACCCATTCTCTCTGTAAATCGCGACATCGGTTTTGAAGAAGGGTGACGGTCAGTTCTCGCCTTTAGCACTGTGCGTTGTATAAGTACTTGTTAATATCGTAGGTAATCCACTTTCGTGAGAAAGTGTCAATTAATTGGACTATCTTCTTTGTCAGTTCAATTTGTTCGCGACGCAATGTGTTTGCATCAATTGTAAAATTGTATAAATTTTTTTAGATGGTTGATCGACAGACGAAATAGTCGTGTCAGAGCGAAGGGACATTTAAAACAAAAGGCACGGGATATATCGGCCGTGGTTCATATTTCGCATGGACCGCGTACACCGGCTCTCTCTCTCTCTCTCTCTCTTTGTGTACAAACTACGTAATAATTGATATACGATGAGATCGCGAACGCGCGCGGACACATACACGGGGAGGTTGGTTTTAATATGCCACCCTTCCAATGTCCCAGCGCTCACCGGGATCTCTATTATGGCACGGGCGCATTGCAAACGAGATGCATCAGGAAGCGCGACCAATGCAGAAGCGAGTGGAGTACTGATCGGCTTTTTTTTTAAGTCCAACCCCGGGCTGCTGCCCGCTCGGATCGCCCCGCCGACAGAGTCGGCAACCCTTTTTCCCAGCGTCCCGCAGGGAACGTGAAACGCGCTTTGTACGTCGCGATTTCGCGTTTTCGTTCGTCCGAGCACAATGACGAGGGCGGTCGTCCTTTTCTACTGAAAGGAAACCCGTAATCTCGTGTAACGGTATACTATCGGAAGACGCGGCCGAACGCATTCGCCAGGAGCGCTATTAAATGACTTGCGAGCGATTTTTTGCGCGCCGCATCGTCGACGACAAAAATACGGAACGCTGGTTGACTCTTTGCTAAGCGAAAAGAGAATCGGACACCGAAAGACGCTCCTCTCTATTCCATTTCGGATTGAAAATACGCGGAAACTTCATTAGCAACGTTCCAACGTTACTTTCCACGTTAATTCGATGTGTTTAATACTGAAAGGATGATATCGTATTTGTATTAATCTGTAATAACGACCGCGACACCTAAAATTCTATTAATTTCATTAATAATGACAAAATTCTAATGGAGAATTTACCCTCGCGATAATTTTGTATCATAATTATTAAACGGATTGGCATTCATATATCGTAACTTATGCATGTACATGTCTAATGTCAGTAGAATTAACGATACTCCGATATTTATGAATAGCCATCGATAATCGCAATCGCACGAAACTAACTTTGCGGATCGATAAAATTTTATATCGCGTGTAAAATTGATAGCTGTTCTTTCTAAGAACAAATATAAGGAGGTGAAACGAGGGCAAGAGTTTTCGCCTGTATGTAAATGACCTGTATCTGAAATCGCTGCCCCGTTGTGTACCAATTACTACGGAGATACGTATGTAAAGGGGATGGTCGATGTGCCAGCGAAACATAAACTGCGATAACCGTCCGTATCTCCTGCCTTATGGTCGGATTGGTCTGACGTGAGTAGGTCAGTTTTCACTGCCGAATACCAACTGCAATCGGGCTATATCGCCCTAAGTGCTAATAAACGGATCTTCTGAAGTGTTCTCTAGTTTCTCGCTGATAGCGATCTCGAACCGATTCTTCAGCGGGAATTCGTCTCGTGATGAAGAATAAATCAATATTTTTTAAAATGTTAAGTATAATGTAATTTATTATAATGGAAAAATATTAGACATTGAACACATTTTGATTTAAGAATTTATAAGAATTCCATGTTACTAATTATATTTTTCTTTCTGCTGACAATAAAAATCGAAGAATTATCATATTAATAAAGGGAGTATCATCTTCGTAATTTACTTTTCTAATAGAGAAAATTAATTTAATATAATTTTTCACGACTTCACAATTAACTTTTCAAGTTAATAAATTATATTTAAATATATCAGTAAAAATACAAGTTATAAGACAAAACGATATACACATCTTTTCATCATTTTTTTAATTTTTTTATGTTATCGCTGTTGTCTAATTAGCACTTTCTTTATAAAATACAACTTTTTTATGTTTAAAAAAAATGAAGATTTAATCTTGTCCGACAAGAATACCTAAAATACAGACGAATTATAAATTATATCACACATTTTTCTTTTTTTTTTTTTAAAGAGTATAGATTTATTTGTAAAAAATGTAGTGTCAACCTTCCGAATCGCGGGTCAACCTTCATTGATACCTGCATTGTTATGACAGTGACGCGTGCACACTGTTACAGCGTCGCTGGCCGCACCATCGCGTGCTTTTCTCAGGCTCCATTGAAATAGGAAAATCGGTCGTGTTGATACCGCCATTGAAACAGCCGATCATTACGCACTCGTTCCGCATTGGTCGCGCTTCCCGATGCACCTCGTTGCAACGTCACCGGCATAATGGAGAGAGACGCTGCAGGCCGCCGTGCGCGTCCTGGTACCGACGGCATATCAAAATGCAGCTCGGCCGTGTTTGAATTCGCGGTTCCATCATGAATCAATTACCGCGCGGATTCGTACACAACGGCGAAAGCTCGCGCGTGAAGGATGAGGAACATAAAGGGAGGCACTCGCATGCGTGGAGGTGAAGGGAAAGGGCTGCGTGTGTGCGCTGGCTGCACGTGTGTCGCTGGTTGCACACGCGAGATCGTCACCCTCCTCCCCTCTCCCTCGACCCTCCGTGCCCGGTTTCATCGTTTCTGCACGAATGCACCGCTATCGTCGTACACCGATCGTTTCTCTTTTTTCTCCTCCCCGCCCTCCTTTCGCGCTCTCCTGCCTTTCCCTACGCGTGCTTTCTTTTTCTTTCCTTTTTTTTATTTTCCTACGATAATCATCCTATCCAACTTTGCCCATTCGAAATGATGGCGCAAGTTCGTCGAAGTCACGCCTAGAGAAACGCGGAGGATTCCGAATAAAGCTGGGCTCTTTATTCGCGCTACGAAGTAAACGTTCTTTCGTGTAAACGCCACCTCGGCAGTTTCGAATATATTCATTTGTTAAACGTTGTAGTTGCATAATTACATTGAACGGAGCGGCAGCAATTGCAGATCTTGTCATTATTACAGATACATTTCTTGTGTGTACGAAATTACTGACATCAGTTATAAAATATTCTTGACTTGAAAAAAAAAAGATTTTTCAGATAAAAATATTCTGATTCGAAAATTCCATATCGCGGAATCTGCTAATTAATTAGTCTAATTTACATTATTACAGGAGTTGTGTTCGAAGAAACTGTTATTTTCTAAAAATTTTCTTCATCTAATTGTTAAGATATGAACATAAGATATGAACACTTTTAAGAGAGTTACTTGACAGAAAATTGGTAGCCAATGTGTGAAAAATAACTACCAACGTACAATGTGATTAATATGTCATATGTTGTTAAAGCGAAAGCAATATTGTACCCTATTTGTGTTTAGTTGCTTTAGCCTTAGCCACACATGACATTAACATATTGAACATGGTATTATTAAACCAGACGTTACTAAAATAGAGAATATACGCCATCATTATCGTTATGCTGCAAAACGCAGAACAACATAAGATGTAGATAAATGTGTTTTTTTTTACTTGTAGTTTAGCAATAGAATTTCTTTCTGTAATTGTAAATACAATATTATCGATTACTAAAGCAGAAATAAATAAAAATAAATAAATAAACAAAATAAGTGACATGCAAAATATGAAATATGTGGGTTTCACAATATATAAACTTGTTAATTCTCTAAAAAGAGTCTCTCTCTCTCTCTCTCTCTCAAATCTCTTACAAGTATAAAGTTTCAGAAAATTGAAAAACTTAAATCTTTCAAGTTAGTTTTTTTAAAGAATGTAACTCTCTTAAGCATAATGCTCAATATACTGCATTTTAAAAACCGAGCAAGAAAAATTGTATAAATTAGTATAAGACTTATGTAGATTTTCAACACAATCGTTAATCTGGTGTTTTATATTTGTCATTTATTGCTTATTTATAAAGATTGTTTAGTGCCTTTACGTCGTTCACCTGTCATCTTTTAGCGGTAAATTCTTGGAAAGAAAAATTCTATTCTTATTTCGGTTCGTCTTTTTTTAAATACATAGATTGTCATGAGTAACTAGTTATGCAACATGCCAGTCGTCGTAGCCTAAATTTAATTTAAACGAGTTGAGAAGCTAACGTGAAAAGTTGTTTTCGCGTGAAAGTATATTTATAACGATAGATTTTCGACTTTAAATCGACCATTCAATTTTAGAGCAATTTACTCTTTGAGAATTTACACAAACTGATTTATGAATTTTAGATGAAAAATCAATATCAATCATGTATAAGTAAACTATATACATATACAAAATTATAAATTTCTTTCGACATTATGTTATGTTTATATATCATTTCGGCATTTCAATAATTATTTTTTTATTTTTGGCAAGAGGAAGAGAGAGAAAGAAACTTTTAGCATAATATAAATTAGAAAGAGAGAAAGTGTGTAATATATATTTTTAATATATGATATTTTCTTCTTTTTGTTTTATTACTTATATCTTTTAAAATATTAATACTTTATATATCAATTACACTTTTATATACATATAACTTTTAAATCTTATTTAATTCTTTACACACACTTACAATTTTTGATTGATTTAATCTGATGATGAAACTTTAACATATATATATATATATATGTGTTTAATAAAAAACACGCTGTCAAAAACGACGACATGAAATAAAATTTAATTTACCTAACGAATATATAAATAAGAAAAATTGTTTCTCCTATACATTTATTGTGCGACATGATTATCGTACTTTCATCGGTAGATAAAAAAAGAAGCACGTCGTAGAATTTAATCGTGTTAGCAATCCAAATGGATGACAACATCAATTTGATTCAACTTGATATACGGCGATAAAGGAATGTTCAATAAACAAGTAAATAATTAACAAAGCTACAAGATATTCATACTGTTTAGTATTCTTATCTGTTTCCAGTTGCTTTCGCAGAAGAACGCATTGCTTACGAAATTGGTATTGTTCTTGCGACGATATTAGTTGACTTTATGTAATTACAACACTACAGAAATGATTACTTTTGCATTTTAATCGCAGTAGATATTGATCATTGCTCTACGAACTTAAGATAACTCACTTATCAGAAATTATTTATCGGAGAATATTTACTGATTATTTATTAACAATTTAAATATAAATACTCCATTCCATGAAATTATATTGATTAGATATCATTTTTATTAATATCATACAGATATTATTTACGTAATGTTATTTTTAGCAATAGGCTTTACTTATAATAATTTTTTAATTACACAGTCATTTATTGCAATTTTTCCAGACTAATTTAATATAGAAACTTTATTTGTAAGGAAAACATGTAAATGCAAAGTAGAAACATGAATCGAATGCTTCTATCGTATCGAGATTACTCGTGTTTATATTTCGTCATGCAGCCATAGACTTCTGTGTATGTGTGCGCGCGCACGCGCGTGTGTGTGTGTGGTGTGGGGAGAAAGAGAGAGAGAGAGAGACACTCTCTCGTCAAAATTTTACATTAGTGGCCCAGCAGATAAAATGGATATTCTTATTCGTATGCATTTTATGAAACGTTATATGAAACCGTTACATCCGCAACCGTTCACAATCGTGAAATAGAAATTCTTTCGCAATAGCCACGCGGATCACTTTAAATTCCTCAAGGCTCGAGCGGTCTTATCAGTTTGTCGACACCATCTACCAGTTGCGGTAGAAAGAGATCTCAGAAGTCCGCGGAGAGCACAGCGTTTGTGATTCGCAGTTCGAGTCTCTGCTTTGTTTCCACGTCAAGTCTCCCTCCGATGAACTAAATTGCGTGTAAATTTCTGACGGTCTTCTCTGGGAAGTGCATCTCATTTGCATCTCGCAACTACATCGGGCGCGCATCGCTTATTTTATGTCTCGATACATTACCGTCGATGACATAATCGTTGTCGCAGACGCGCATTGACCTTAATAAAATACCCGCTGGAAAATACCATTTATGGTTTCGTGAAGATAATAACGACGCATACGTATAATTCTGAATTGATATCTGTAAACATCTGTTTTGTTCGCAATACTTTATTGGATAAAATTTGCTTAATATTTATTTTAATAAAAAAATTTGTTGAACGAGACCAAGAAGCGTGACGTTTCATGAATCGCCAGTTTTCTATCCTTGTGCTTGTATCTGTGATCAATCAAAGGTCAAGAATGTGTTTCTTCATCGGATGGCGCGAAGGCGGCATAAAAATTCCTAATTTATGAAGTGGAAATTAAGGTTTGTTCTTTAAGCAAAAATTTTTTCATCATTCAGATTTCATTCTTTGTAAAGAGTTTTATTTACCGTATATATGATAGTTGTAAAAAGTATTTAGGCTGAGTCTTTATTATATTTCTTGGCGACAAATCAATTTTCATCATTTTTAACTGTCTACTATTCCTCTCAATCAGTATCTGTTTCAATCATTAACGTACATTAACATGCTATTATCTCATTTATTTAAAGTCTTACATGTCCAAAGAAAAATTTGATTTGATTTTGAAATCGAAATTGATTTGATCATGAATTTAATAATGAATTGGTCATAACGAAATCTTAATCGGACAAAAGATTTACAAGAAATTTAAAAGATTAAATTAGGAGATTCTTTTTGTCGGAATATATTAAAAATTCACGAACAATCAATGCTAAATTATCTTTATTACTTTGCAATGTAGCCAAATTAAAAGTAGCGCATCCGAAGAATAATTCATCCTCCGTATACTCGCAGAAAAAGAAGTCATCATTTATGTATTACACTCTTATCTGCGCTCGTTATTGTTTGCACAATATTGTTTTGTCCGAGATAAGTATTCCCCATATGTCTATTGCGCTGCCGAGCATATATTTGCTCGACTTATTCCTGCTTGGTTCAGAAACTCGTTCTATATAAGATTGTCAATGAGCTCTACATCGGTTTATTTACGGTTCAGATATCCGTTTTACAAGCACAAAAGAGGATTTTTATCTTGTATTTTTATAAGATATTAAGCCCAATCTTATCCGTATCCTCGGAACTTTCAGTTTCTCAGTAGACGTAGCGTTCAAGGGAATTTTGCGAAGGTTAACGTACTGCTTGCATCTTGGTGAAAAAGCGTGCAAGTGTACCCGGAAACGTCACTCCGGCCGCTTGTGAGGAAGGAGGGAAGAACGAGCGCGCGATCAGATCGCGCGCTCCGCTCCGCTCCGCTCCGTGGAAACGAGGCGAACGCATCGTAAAGGAGTGCACAGCGGTCACGGGGGAGCGAGAGAGCGGGAGGGGAAAGATGACATAATCCCACTCTCGCAATTTGCGAAACAGATTTACGCGTGGGACGGGCCCGGCGCGGGCATTTATGATAATGTGTAGCGCGGTTTACTGGACTCGATGCTCTTCATGCGTGCGAGTGCGTACAGCGTCGTTCAGAATCGGCCGTCGGCCGTTTCCTGAGTACGTACATTGATGCGAGACGCGGAATCCGACACGATTAACTTGATATTAATCACATCGTGTTCGATGCATTTCTTCAACAATTCTTCTTTACCAATATAGAACAATAACTTTGAAAAATACAGATGAATTCTTTTGCATTTATAAAGATCTGCATATAAGAAATAGCAAGAAATAACAAAGCTATCGCGATACGATAAAACTCAATATATTTTCGTCCACTTAATTTGATCAAAAGAATTTCCTAAAAAAAAAACAACATTACCAAGTGAAATGATGAAGAGTTTTATATCAAATTATTGAATTCAGAGAGTAAAAATGGAATTTTGGAATAAAGGCTTTAGTAGAGTAAACTTTAAATGTTCAAGAAAGTGTAATAACCGCATTAATTATATTGTCTGTCGCATAATTGTAAATTCGATTTATCCGCTTGCCTATTATATTACAGCGGCAATCATTGGTTATCGATCAATAATGAGCCATCATGATCACGGTGATCAAGACGGTCCATCGAATTAATCCAGCCATCTTCTCTGATCATGTCTGATCTGCCCGATTCCTGGACAATGCTATACAACACGTGCACAGACAAATCCGCGAATACACACGCGAGGAATACACATACACACATAAGCACGCTGTAGTTGCTTCGCCGGTGAATCCTACTTAACGCCGTCCCTGATGCCTGAGCTGACGCACATGTACGATGTATGTACGACACGCGGGGCAGGGGCACCGGGATAATCGCACAAGACGATTGGTAGCTTCCTGTCGGTCACGTGACCGGCCTGCATCGCGGAACGGCAGCGAGCGCATGGGGCTGCGGAGGATGACATTCGTTGCACTCACCCGGTGTGTCATTAACTATGTCCGTGTGACATACGACGGATTAACGTACGCAAGCGCGTACTTGCTAATTACTTAATCGACCGAGAGACCTCATCGGGGAGCTTTCAAGCTCACTCCGCGACGTCTTGATAATCGCCATCTCGAATTAACGGGATAACTTCAATCGATAGTTTGACGCTAAAACCGGCCGAGTTGGCGGTATTCCGAGACTGCTGAGAGCACACCACCCCGTTAGTTTGAGAAAATCTCCTTTTCGCGCCAACGACATGGCCGCGAGAGAATTCCCCGACGCGGAAAATGTAAGCTCTGGCAGCCCAATCGAAAACATGCGTTAAATCGAACCGTCGTTCGGGCGAAATGTTTTTCGCGCACCCTTAAATTTCGAGTCAAAGTGAAATATGAGCAGAGTAGAAACACTGCTGTAACTAGGTGAGCATGCACTCGGAACACTCAGCACGTAAGAGCACTCTCTTCTCTTTCTTCTGTCTTTCCTTTTATGACCCATCCCTCTTCACACACACACACACACACACACACATAAACAAACACACATACACCCTTCACTTTGCGCACGTGACACTTTCAAGTATCTTACGAAGTATAATAGAGTTTATTACGACTAAAAAAATAATTTTTTTGAAATTAAGACACATTTGCATCGTTACATCGAGATTCTTCGCTCTTCTTTATCTATCTTTCCTGAGTCTCTCTCTAATACGCGTCAAATAAATAATATATTTATAATTTGTTAATGCAACAATACAAAGTTTACATTAATATGTTTTTAATCTTATATTTTTTTATTAGATTTTTATTAAATTTTATTAAGTAAAGTTCTAAGTCGTACACTTTCTTCATATTACGCAATAAATATTTCTATTACGATACATACATTTCTTATTATTAAGCACTAGCCGTCTAATTAAAACATAAAAACATGAAAAACAATATTATATAATGTCTAATATAATTGAAGAAACAATTGAATTTTTTCTCATAACAAACCACACATCAATTTGCGGATGTTTTGTTTTGAAATAAAGTCGAAGGCATTTCTAAATTCAAATCTTATCGTTACGCTTTGATCCACTGGCGATAACATCCGACGATTTATCTACAATTGTTTCGCAAACACAATTTGCGTCGCGAAAACAATCCGACAAATTGATCGCGTGAGACCTTACGGAGAGCTAATAAAATACGCTTGCATGAAAGAAAAAAAAAATAGATGTGTATAAAAATTGCAATTTCAATAAAATCACATTGGTAAGTAAATTAAGCGCGTTGACATTGACTTGTTCGATTTGAATTCGAGTCACATGTCTACTCCTGTACTAATTGTAATTGTTACACAAGTATTCGACAGAGAATTCTCACATCACAAAGAAATATTAACAAACACAAAGAAAACAAAAGTTATCCTCGATATGGAAAATTGAACATTATTGCATAATCTATTTTGTAGTATTAAGAAAATTCTAACACGAAGAGATAACGATGAACCGATTTTTATCTTGGCGTACATTTCAAATACATAACTTCCGTCAACATGTATTTAATCATAATCAAATCTATTAAATCATAATTTATATAATTTGCAAAATTCTTTTTCTTTAATGAATCTTTTGAATTATCTTTTTAATACGTGCATAAAAATTATTATTTAATATAATGAAAAATCATACTTTAATAAAAAAACTTTATTAAAATTACATTAAGCGACATTAAAATTATATCAACAATAAGTGATATAAAGATTTAATACAATTTAATAATAGTTTTACAAATTTTAAACAGAGGCAGGCAATAGATTTTGAAAGCCTATAAACAATTTCAATTTTATTAAAATCTACAAATTTATCGTTCGTTTTGAGAATTTGTTAAATGTTATTTGTTATTGAGAATTTGTTAAATTTTATTAAACTTTATGAAATTTTCATATTACGTAACATAATTTTAATAAATCTTCGTTAAAGTATAATTGTTTTTAATATTTTAAAATGAAAATCTTTTATTAGAAAAAAGATATTAATTTCTATGCTACTTTTAAAAGTGCTAAATGACTAATTTTTTACATTACGATATATAAAACGCGACATTGCATTACAAAAGAGGAACGGCGTTGAAATAAACAATCAGCAAAGAAACTGTGATTATGTACCGAACCGTTCTCATTTCGCGTTTCTTCCTTACGAACGTTTTCGCGAGTCGCGGAGCTCATTCGCGCGGTTACGCTACCTTCCGGTGGAAAAAACGGAGATTAGCCGCGCGACGACGTTGCTTCGCAATATCGTGCCATCTATTTTGTAATAGAAACAACGGAAGAGCCTAATTCCGCGAGGCTGCCTCGCTCTCGTCCTCCTCGCCATTAGACGTGCAGATGCATGCTCTGCGGGCATATATGTGTGTGTGTGTGTGTGAGCGTGTATATATAAATATATATATGTATATTAAATATATATATATATATATACGTACGATGTCATTCCTATCTATCTACTTATACCCCAGCTACCTACCTACCTACCTAATTATACCGAATAGTCCACTAGGAGCGATAAGCGATTTACATACCGAACGGCGCGATGGATTTACCGCTCGGCTGTGTACGACATCGATATACTCTAGTAGTCCCGGCCGAGCCGAGCCGAGCCGAGCTGAGTCGCCCCGTCGACTTTGCTCCATTTTGCTCCTATTTCAGGAAGTCGGAGGAACGTCTCGCAAATAGTGGGCATTGCCGCGCGCGCCTCGTGTTTTCTCTTCCTCTTGCTCGCGCTCCTTGTTCCGTGCGTCGCGTTCACGGGAATAGTTGCTCTTTGCACTCCGCGCGGAACGCGCGCGGAGCGAAAGCGTACTGCCGCCATGTCCGCTCAGCTCCGCTCCTTCGTTGCCTTCTTCGATTTTTTGGCAGCCGCGTCTAGAGTTAATCCAGGGTGATCAAGATGTTTCAGGAAAGGACTATATGTACATTTGTATAATGAATCATCATTTTATCAATGATGATTGAAAATATCGCGAAATGCAGCGATTGTATTTCATCTTTTTAACCATCTGTAATAAATATTCAAAAGAGCGAGTATTTTCCAGCTTTGCAAATTTATACTAGAACATGCAAACTATTGAATTATCTTATAATGCAAAGTAAAATTGAAATATCTAATAGCATCTACGTCTATTTGTGTATTAAAAAAAGATTTTTTAAAGCTTTTTCTGGCTAAACTTTAATCTGGATAAACTTAAAATATCATTTTTTCTTCGCAATGTCTTATTTATCACATCTTGTTTTGCGTTAACAAGAAAAAGAATATATTTAGGACACTGAAACAAAAAATTAAATTCATGACATATATCTATTTAAGGTATACTTTATATTTGTATTCTCTTTATATTTGTAAAGTATAAACTTAGCTATGAACGTTTCCATACACACTTTCATATTATATTATTATTGTATTAATTTATTACTACTTCCTTTTGCCAAGAACATTATCACACCGAGCAAACTGGTTGCAAGTTGTTGACATGTTTATTACCGTATTTAGTTCACTGATAATAATTCTGCTTTTCGCAAGAGTATAGTTGGAAATAGATTTGTTTACATATTTGTATAACTGAATATTAGTAAATATATTGAAGTAAGATACGTTTGTATCATATATATTTTGGATAATAATTCCGATAAAGACATAAATATGCAACACAATTATGCAATTGAACTGCGAAGAGGTAGTGCACAACGGTCA
>VBVR01002105.1:0-24920 GCA_011638315.1 Tetramorium parvispinum
AATGTTGCTTATATTAAATGAAACTATAAAATATTGAAGAGGTACGATTTAGGAGACCGGTACGCATTCAGCAACTCTCCCCTACTTAATAGATGTGCGCGATATGAAATAATGAAAATAAAAAAACGAAATTTCCGGTTTCGTCGATTAAAATCGATTTAATATTTTAATTCATCAAAATTATCCGTAACAAAAATTAACAAAAAGTCATGAAGCTCTTAAAACGTCATATTTAACTTGAAATCTTTCAAGTTAAATATGACAGATCGTTTAAATGTCGCATGCGAATTATTTGTATGAAACGAATGAAAAAATTTCTATACTCGCAATACGTTTTTTGCAAATGAGATTTTTCGATGCTTCACAACTTCTCGGCACGCTATGCTCCAATTTTAAAGAAAATGAAGAAACAAGAGTTAAAGCCTCTTTTTAAAGGTTTTTTAACATAAAAAGAGAGATACGACCCACACGTATAAAATCTAAAAATAGTCCAAACGTTCAGTATACACGGCACACCAAGCTTGGCCGGGAAAATCTAGTTTTCAAGACTAAAAATACCTTACGTTGAAAAAAATAAGTTGAATAGGCAAAATGTGGTGAGATGAGCGGAAGTCACTTCTTCCCCTTAAAATGATTCAATTAAAACGTAGAACTCGACTAAAAAAAAATCGAAGATTATCTCCGACTTTTTGCGCGCGCTTTAAAAACGAACGGATTAATGCCTTTGAGATACAATCGCTTCGGAAGTCTTTCTTTCGGTTGCTTTCTTTCCTATCGTCTGAAATAAAATAATGTTCCTCCGTATGACGTCATATATACAAGTAATGAGCTTACATGTAGGGTGAAAACGATCGTTATTAAGCTCGAGCGGCTTTAGCACGCGAAAGACTGTCAAGTGTCCACATGGGAGTTACAAAAGCTCGGGACTTTAATTCTTCTTCGTGAGAAATGCTGTATTGCGACGTGATACTGGGAGATGGAAGAAAAACGTAACTGGCGACAACAAATTTGAGAATGATTCAAAAATCACTTTGACACTTGATACATATCTCCCTCTTTCTAACGACGATGTCGATGTAAAGTAACAAGGCGACGCCTAATATCGCATATACAAATTAATATTTTCAGACTTTACACTGTATAATACATACGCGTTATGTAAACGCGTGTTTATCATCGCATTTCGCTATTCGTTTCCCAAAGATCCTCTCGCGAGACTTGCGTCGAGAGATCTATAAATCGTTCCATCGACTTTGCAGATTTTTATGAAATAGTTTGTGTGCCTCTTTCTTATGCTTATGCTCGAATAAAAATAAATATCTTCGATTGTGTCCTAGAAAAATCGTCACAAGCTATGTATAATATACACAATCATATGTATACTTATTTAGTTAGATCATTAAGTATTCTTATTATACGACCGTCTGTGCTCCTGGTTCTGGGCATCTGTCTATCTATTTATGCATGTGTGTGAGTGTATACACGCGAGAAAACAGTCTCTCTCGTATTCTGTAAATTCGAACTTTACTCGTCGTGTCCTGACGCGTCGCGATATCTCCCATTCGGTGCACTCGTGATAAGCATCGTCGCTCCTTGTTCGAATTTCACATACCGGCGCTTAAGAATTCTTAACAGCTAAGATCGGTGACTCGAATATCCATAAAAATGGATGTATTTTACATCGTCGTACGCCCTCCAACTTTAAGATCTACATTTTACGAGATTAAAAGATCTGGCGTCTCGCCTATCGGAAAGACTGCAAATATTCTTCGAGTCCTTCGTGGGGAAGGAGAGATCTCTCCGATTGCTCCTTTTTCGAAAGAAGAAAATCGAAGAAATTCTGTGGATCGCGATGGGAGTTCTTACGATGTTCATTCGCTCCTATAATACATAACGTTTTATCAGGAATTAAGACAATTAGTACGCGATTAGACTGATCGATCAATCCGACCAGTCCACGTTACGAATTTCTTTCTAATAACTTTTTATCGATTTAAATTCTAATATTTCTATTATACAGTTAATTATTTTATTCTACTGCTTTCGAATATGATCTATTTGAAAAAATGTGTTGGAATTTATACCTTCACTTATCTAACTTAAAAATTATTCTCATTTTGCATATATACATACATACATACATATATACATATATATATATATATATATAATTAATTTTGTGTGATTATATATATATATATATATTAATATATATTTCTTTATATGACAGATTTTCCGTTGAATTTAGAAGATTTTTTGTGAAACATAATGATAAGATTCTTATTTTGTCTTTTAAATTTTTCCCTAAACGTGTCAGATAAATGAAGGTGAGAAAATTGAATATATGTGCAGCGTATTATTCTATTATTCTATTCTATTTTTATATATTATTTAAGCCTTTCTCTTGAGAGCCTCTTGAGAGCAATAAACAACGTTAGTCCCGTCGCGATCGCGAATAATAATGCGCGATCTTCATTTGAAAAAGAGAGATAAGAAGGGATTGCGGAATATCGATGGTTCACACATGTTATCAGTCGCAGAGATCGATCGGCGCGGGAGAAGGCCGGTCGTCTCGGAGTCGAAGACGAAACATATTGTAAAAGATCAATGAAGTGGAGGAATATTATATTGGCAGTGTTACGGTGTACAACAAACGCGACAGACAGAAAATCGAAGCCGGGGCGTACGCTTGAGAGTTTTATCCTTCGAGGGCGACTCTCGACAGTGATAATATCCAGCTTGGCATAGAATTTAAAGAGCGACTTTCAGCGATCGTTCGTTTGAGGGTTTTATTTTCCGAGAGAGTCTCGACGGAGATCCGTTTGAAAATTTTACTCTCCGAGAGCGAGCCCTCCCCCTCGATGGTAAATTTCTCAAGTACAACCTACGAACGGGACAAAAAAAATATATGTATATACGAGCGCCGGTGGATCGTCGTCCTGATAATTTAAAATCAACACTGAAAGTATTGGATATTTACACGTTGAAAGTATCGCGAATTCAAACGATATTCCTAACAGAATATTCCTTTTACCGACGCAAAACTTTATTCTAGATAAACAATATTTTCAAACTCTTGCGTTTCAATTTCAATCCTTTCGTCGCCGGAATTATAGACTACGTTTACACGGCTTCTAACTTCGACTTACGCTAATGTAACTCCTACTTAAAGTGAGTTGCGTCCTTTTTGTTTAGTAACCCTAAGCCTTCACCAAACGATTTTAAATTACTACATCGATGTAATAATTTCGTCATAAAGAAGCGTTTAGATTTTAGACAGGATCTAATGTCAGTATTTATAACATCGATGTTATAACTTTGGCGTAAATCGGGCCGTGTAAACATAGTCATTGACATATAAAAGAATAAAAGCGGTTCTTTTTAGGTCTTCTGTAGGTTTTTATAAATTTATGATAATTTTGATAATTATCAAAACTATAAAGAATATTACAAATAATTACGTGTATTATGGCAACGAAAGAATCAAAGACGCTAATTCGTTTATATAAATTATATACGATAAAAAGTATTTCGCAATATAATATATTCAATAAAATATATTTTAATAAAATATGCTTATCTTTTTTTTTGGCGCTCATAAGAGAAGAGTTATAATTATCTCTTAAACGAGATTATACTTCTCACGCTCTCTACTCGAGTACAAAAGCTGTTTATATCAAAAAGTAAATTCGACAATAAATAATAATCAGATCTATATTACCGTTGACGAAAACTCATTTCTTAAAAATGCGGCCAATAATTACAAATTTATTTCTAATCGTTAGATAATAATTGATTGTGTTGAGTGCTATCTAGTCCTCTACGTGCGCAATAACGATTTTATTCATATCTATAGAGCTTTCTTTGGTACGAAAAATATATTTGAGATAGAATGCGCATTTATCGCTTAAAAAGGAGCGATTCTAATTTATAATATACATATATATATATATATACGTCTCTCTTCTCCCTTTCTCTCTCTCTCTCTCTCTCTCTCTCTCTCTCTCTCTGACCATCGTCTTTATATAAATTAATATTTTAAACAATATAAAGACAAAGAGTTGAGTATTAAATATCATAATAAAATGCATTGTATTTGCGCTAATTCAAGTAATAATAAATCATCATTTATATATTTCCTGCTCAAATATGCACCAATTACATAAATACAAAGTCATACATATATATATATATATATATATATTACATATACATATATGTATGTTTGTATGTATATTATACACACACGTATATTACACCATAATAAAAAAAACTTAATTATTGTAACACAAGTTAACATATTTATAGAAGAAATATGTAATATATGCATGTGTATGAATCTTACGGTAATGACTCCCTTGTCTCATATTATCATGAAAGTTTCAAGAAGAAAGACTGATTTCTTAATATAAACACGTTTTACGCGCGTATGAATCGGAGTGAACTTTCTTTACTATTTTCTGTACTTATCTTTGATGATGTATACAAAATTTGTGGAGTTTTTACACAGCAAGTTATTTTCTTGTATTTTAAATGATAAGTAAAATATAAATTTACTATATAAAATGGAAGTATGCGATATTCATTATTAACTTAATTTATTCCGCGATACACAAATATGAAAGAATACAAACGTAATACAAGCAGAGGCATATAAATTCTTTTAAAAAAATGGTAAAAACATGCAAATCTAGTAAATATATCAGTTAAATGCTTAGAAAGACAGTCATGCAACTAACGTGCGAGACAACTAGCATCGTTACTTGCTCCATGAAACAAAAATGAGATTTCGAAATGAGATTCTTATTATAATGAACATGTTAAATTCTATTCTGTTTTTCACTTACTATATTAAAACCTCGAGCATGACCGATTAGAACTTATAAAAAATTTCTAATTAAATTAATATTTTTAACTGGTACCGTTAATTGGTGTCAATCCTGAATTTCGTAAATTTTCGATCGTGCGACGAAAATTAGTTGCAATCATAGTGAATAGAGATAACAAAGTAAAAAGGTTTGCTCTTGCAAATAATTCTAGCTGACTAAAGTTTGCTTCGACAAATGATCTGTATTTACACCGAAGAAAGTAATGCTGATTTGGCACAATATTCTAATACAAAATGCACACAAGACCAGATACGATTTGTATCTTCTCTAAATCTGTACCGATTGCAATTGTTACCTCTACTCACTTCGATCGATTTAGAATATGAATTTTATATACACTACAGATAGATGCATAAATAGTGAATTCTTTGACGTATCTACTGTCTTTTCGTCCACCCTCGTACGTCTTTTTGGCTTCACTATTAACGATCAATTTTTTTTTTTCATTTGAACCCGACAAAAATACAGCCTATTTACAGCTTATGTCGAAGCGTTGTACTCCTTCGAATTTAATCATTTCATCAGTAACATTAATGGATTCTTTTAATAACTCTCTTATGGCATTTACAAAGTTTTATCCACTGCACTGTAGAAATTATGCCAAGAAAATAAAAAATTTATAATAACTTAAGACAAAAGCTATTTAATTTTTTCAGATTTAAATTTTATTTAGTACTTTTAAATTTTTAAGAAATAATTATGCGTAAAGTTTTTTTTAGATTATTTACGATAATTAAGATTTTAATTAAATATATTATATAGTATATGTACATATATATGTACATATATGTATATAATATAATTAAATATTTTAACTATGTATAAGTAATTTTCTAAAACAAATGCAGCAGATAAAAGCTATTCGAATATGCATGAGGCCAGTTTATCCACGCGACCAACATATCGCGTCGTAACTTCTTCGACAAAAACAATCATCTAACCATCTATACAACACTGTACATCGTTAATCGAGATCCTTAAAGGGAACTCGATTATGTTCCTTCGGAACCGTTTGCCGAGTGATCACGTCCCTCTCGATGCATGAAAATATTTTATGCAACTCGAGTCTAAAAAGAAAATGTTACTTACCATGAATAGCGGACGTCAGAGCAGTCTATTCGCTCCTCGGCCAAAGGCGTTTCCTTCTACTCGATAAGGAAAGTCGCGTATATACCTATATAGCGTTACACGCTTAGTTGATACTTCGGTTAAATAACCGAATTGTTCGATTCACCGATCAGTCGTACGTTAATGAGTAAAATTTTCGCATATGTTTCCCGGTTTATCTCAGCGCAATCGTTAGCACTTCTTCACTCTATCAGAGTTCGAAGAGAAAATGTTCTGTCATGTCAAGCGCGAGCAAAATCACAGAAACAACTCTAAGGCTTATCATAGTCACATCCTATGTCGTAATATCTCGTCGATTTACCGCTAAATACAAGTAGAATCTGGATGTTGGCTAGCAGACTTCCTTGTTTTCTTCGGTTCCTTCATCGTTAATTCCTGAGATGGTCTGCGCGGGCTGCCCAGAGTCACTAAAGCAGATGCCACGGCTAGACCAGCGCTCTGTCCAGCTGGCGTATAAGGCTCGCCGCCAGTCGGCAATCTGACTAGCAGAGACAGAACTGCCGCTCTGTTGCCACAACAAGGCTCCAGTGCGATTGGACTAGGAGCATCCTGCAGGAAAAACGTAAATATAAACGTTACTTCAAGTATGATACTCTAATTGCAAAATATAAAATTTTACGTAAGAGCAAAAGAAATAAAATATTTAAATTCTTAAATTTCTTAAAAAATATATAAGAATCTTCTCTGGGACTTGGCTAGAGGGCGCGAACGAGTGCGGACGAGTGAGTGAGTGAGTGGGTTTATACAGCGAATTTTAAAGATCGAGAACGTATAAAAAAAGTAGAGATAGATAGATCGAGAAAAGAAGGGCAAGTAGTGGAAAACATCAAGATAGTAGGGAGTAAAAAAGTACAAGATGTGCTTTCCAGCAACGATATTGTGTAACACGGTGAATCATTTCATCTCTCTTTAACATTCAGCAAACAACAAGGACGAAATGATACATTGTGTTACACAGTGTCGTCTGTGTACGTTGCTGGAAAGCACTCAAGAATCTTCTCTGAGAAAGTTCATCTTTTTCCTATAAAACAAAATTATTTAATATTAAATATGTTTGATCAGAAATAAGTGTAGAATGACACACATGTCATTAAGTATGTACCATATCTAAAAAAAAATCATTATGTTTACCTTCTTTTTACGACAATTGGTAAGGTCGGCATCACCGCGTTCTGGATCCGAATTGTCAATGTCGCGTCTCTCGATCTCCACCAGAACCTGACTGAATGCCCTGCTAGCCATTTGTTCCATTTCCAGGAATAACCTTTGTCTTCGTCGATACATGTCATATTTTTGCTTGATCTTCCAAAGAATGGCAGCCACCAGTAGCAGAGCAAGGAAGCACCTGTGCGGTGGCATGTAATCTCTAGTTTACAAGTAAGTACTGCCTGAGGTTCAACATGGCAAAAGGAGTATGGAAAATTTGGAAAAATAAAGCGTAAAGCGTAAAGTAGCCAATGGTTTACAGCTTGAGATTATTTTTCGCGCATTTACATTTAACACTTTTCAATTTTGCACTTTATATTTAACGTAATTTTACTTCGCTTTATTTTGGATTAAAAATCATTCCGTACTCCAAGTTATGATACTCACGTGCAGAATGTAATGAAAAACTGTTGCAGATTCAGTTTGGAGTACTGAGAGAATGAGATCTGGATCCATAGTGGCGGTTGAAAGTCATAGACGTACACGTAGAATGTAGTGAGAGTATTGTTATCTTCGCTACCGAAATTGTAATCCGCTTTGCTGAAACGGTGCTTGTACATAGTCGTCGTACAATTTGCGCCGAGCAGCAGCGGTTTTTCCGGACTATTTACTTTCTTGATAGTCACATTCATCTTAGCAAGTACGGAACATGTGATAGAGAACTCGGCGTCAATGTCGGATTTCGGTGGCGAATTCTTGAAGTTGATCGCCCGATAGTGGCGATCCTCTTTCTTACTTAGATTAAACGTAAATTGATAATCAATAGCCAAATCATCTGAAAAAATACAAACACGTGAGCAATGAAATAATTTTTTAATGAAGCTACTAAAGTATAAGATAAACGATATATTCCATCAATTAAACTCACAAAAACAGGATCCTTTATTCGTAGGATCTCCGTGATAGAGACCAGACACGTCACAACGTTCGCAGTGATCGCCGATAATGCCTTTAGTTGTGCAAAAACATTTGCCCGTCTCGCTAGTGCACTGAGTGCCTTGATTGTTGCAGGAGCAAGCTATAATAAGAGCATACAAGTGTCATTCAAATGTCTTCTCGTTCGTGACTGTTCTGTTGAAAATAATAGTGACATAGCGTGTAAAAAAAAGATATTACGTACGCTGACACGTAGCTCCATTGAGTGGACTACCGTAATAGCCGGGGAGACACTTATCGCAGTGTGGTCCAAAAGTCAAGTTTCCGCATGGCTGAATGCATACGCTACTATTTGGAAGACACTTACTGTGACCGTTACACTGACAAGCTATGAAAATCAAGAAAATTGAATTAATAATGACGATATAACGGCATACATAAAAGGAACTAAAATTCAACAAAAAAAAATCTCGCTTACTTGGACATTTCGTGAAGTACCAATGACCGAGCAAACACGTGTTCGAACTTTTGTTGCTAGGACCACGAGCTCCACCAGGCATGCACGAACCTTTCCCGGTGCCCGATCCGTCGTCGCACCAACCGCAGCCTGGATCCGATCGGCAAGCGGCGCATGACGAATAAAAACTGCACCATTCCCTGCCGGTCTCCGTGGCACGGCATCGAGCATCTATCGTCGTCCACTCGCGACACTGTCCGTATGGAAAACTGGCTGGATACGCATTCTTGTCTACGCATTTGGCCTCGTTCTGACACCAGATACAGTCGGATTCCGTGCAATTGCGGCAAGATGTGTACTCCACACATGGACTGCGGCACATCGTGTCCATCGCTGTCAAACGCTGCGCTTGGATCGTGCCGTTTAACACGCTTATCTGTTTTAGAAATTAATAAAATCAATTATCAATCATTAATTTCTTGCAAACGAAGATTCTTGTTGTGAGAAATAGATTAATTATCGCAGCATTGTTAAAATATACTTCAGTAGGCTGTACATTTATAATTATTCGCTATGTGTGTAATGTTTTGGAAGAAAATATTTGCGAATATATGAATATTCCGTGTTTCTCATCCTATATAATCAATAAAATGTTAAAATGTACTTCTACACGCACCTCCCGAGTTTTCGACTGTGGTTTGCAACGATCGGGTCCGTTGGACCATGACCAAATGCAATGTGAATTGCTGGAGCAAGCATGGCATGTGTGTAGTTGCAGACATTCGATACCGGTGTTCATGTTACACTGATCCAGTTTTGTGATCTGTGCCTTCGAATTCGGTGAATTTACATTGTCCCGGCACATCTCATGCGAGCAACTTTTACCACACCACACGCAATTGTATGAGGTCTGCACGCACGCGATGCAGTCGGTGAAGAGCTTACAGAGTTCCTCATGCGACGTCATTCCGCGTGGCGGTCCAACGCCTAGACATTTCATATAAATTTCATCGTATTCCTTGCGGTGAAACTCCTTCGGTACTTTCACGAGCGGCAAACATTTACTATCCAGCTTATGCCACACGCACTTCACGCCTATCCTGGCATTCAGGCACTGATTCTGATTCGTGAAATATTCGCAATTGCCGGGAGTATACCTACGCAATGACAATATGTCAGCATCTAATAGATAGATAAGCATCTTTGCCGTTTAAAACAAAATACAATAGAATTGATACCTCAGCATGTCAGAGAGCATTTCGCCGTTGAAGCCACCGTAGATATACATCGACTTTTCGAAGACAGTCGCGCTATGACCGTATCGTGGAAGATCGCTCATATCTCTGGGCATGGTGTACTGATGCCACGTGTCGCACAGGACATCATAACCGAGTGTATCAGCCGAGTAACATCGCGCGCCGTGCGATTGCTGCGTATCGTTGTGCATATTACCGCCGAACACCAACATTAGTCCACCCGTGACAAAAAAAGTGGCCGTGTGAAAGAAACGCGCCGATGGCGCCGAGGTAAGCAATTTCCATTCGTGAGAATCAGGATTATACGAATACAACCGACTGGTCAATACATGCGTGCTTTGCGACTCTGATACGTAACCACCATACACATAAATGAGACTCATGAGGGGATCATAGGCAGCACTGTGTCCGTAGCCGCCCTTCACCGGGAAGCCCCTCGTCTTAACGATTTGCCATTTGCGCGTACCCAAAGAGTACTCCTGGACGGTGTTTAAGTAACCATATTGCGGCGAATAGCCGAATATCACAATCATTTTCTCCTCCTTGCCTGGAAACAGCACCCAAGTTGCAGTATGTCCTGCTACCTGTAAAAACAATTCATTAAGATAATCGAGATATTGTACGACATTTAACTGAGAATTGGAAAATATGAGTGAATAATATGGATAATATGTTATTTGGAAAATTTTTGAAAATTTCCAGCAATTAATAGTTTAAGATTGTTAAATTGAAATCATATTGACTGTAAAAAATCGTACAATTTGTTATCTCATAAGTAAATCTAAAATTAATTTCTTAATTAATCCTTGGCTAGCAATGGTTCTTAGTTCATTTGAGACTCAATGGGTATTTGTTAGTTTTAAAAAATTACTCATACATTTCTTTTACATCGTAAGAATGAAACCAATTTGAAAACTGTCGCTTTTCATTGCTATTTGACAAATTATATTTCGTCGCGGAGTGAATTCATTATTCATTATCTAACAGGATATGAAAAGAATCCAGCTACAAGCGTACGTCCGGTAAGCGGTTTAAATATATTCTTCAGATTAAATAGATTAGATATATCACCTTTAGTGGGCCACATATCGTTTTGTTGTGGCAATCATCGTGAACAGTAACGTTCTCCCAGACCTTAGCGGACACATCGAACGCCCAGATCTCGTTGGTCACGGTGGAGTTCTGTACAACGCCACCGTACATGAATATCTTGTCGCCGAACAGTACGCACGAGTGCGCGTATCGCGGTAACGGCATTCGGCCCTCGACGTGAGGTGTCTCCCAAACATTGCCGTTATAATCATACACGTATATCATCTTGGCACGATGGAAACTCTCGCCGCCAACCACGTAGAGCGAATCCTTCCAAACGATGGAACAGTGACTGGCCGAGCCTTCCGGCGGTAAATCCTTGTACGTGACACTCTCCCAAAATCCATGGTCGCCTCTTTGGCTACAGTCCGCACCTGCGGAAATCGTGCGTAAGTGAACTTATTTTATTTTATCCTCTTTATTCCGATACACATTTATTACTATATATTTCAAGTTCGAACAGAAATAGCTCATAAAATATTATTATTCTCACTGATAATTACTCCAAATCGTAAACGTACTTATCCTGGCAAATACAACAAGCATATATCGCAAGATTCATTATATCAATTGCTGATTATGCTATCATTATGACAATTACGGATATATAAGGTAATACATAACATTATATTTGAATATCAGATTTCACGATGGTCATGATGGATCGCGTGATACTGAATACTGTTACGTCAATATGCTAATATCCTAGATTGAGTATGAAAGACATGATATATTTACCTATGTATCTTAATTTTTTTATCGCATCTATTTATTAATTCATCATAGAACTTCCATATCATCAATCTTATTCAACAGTTATCAAAAAATATTATAATTCACTTTATTTTTGGATATATCTAAAATATAATTTCTGACATTATCAACTACAAGTTACCGAATCGTTATAGTGCTTTCGTAATAATTCTCCTTACCTTTAAAGCCGTGAAGACAGCGGCAGTGATGACTCTCGCGATCACACTCGCCTTGCTGTTGGTGGTACGAGCAATTGTTCGGGCATACCTGTACGTCGCAGGCCTCGCCGGTCCACATGGCGTCGCAGGTACACGTGCCTTCAATACACACACCGTGGCCGGAACAGTCGATGTGGGAATACCTGCAAAAAGTGGCGCACGTGTGTTCATGAGATATCATTGAGTCAATTTTATCTTCGAACGACACTCGACGATGCCACTGATAATGATCTAACGCTGTTAAACAAATATAAATGCTCTAGTGCGTTATTTACTTAATCGCACAATAAATGTTTGCCTGTATTAATTTCCGATAAAAAAAGAGTCTCGATATTTGAACGATGCGAGATAGGAAAGCAAGCAATTCTGGAAACGCGTGTAGCGTGACGTATGATGACTCGGATGATGGATCGTCTGATTGGAGTCAGATTTTCCTCGACTTTATAAAAGGTTTTTATATCAAGATAGAAGATCACCCTCGTTCTCCATGTATCGTGTCTAGAACTAGCAAAATCCCGACGTGGCTAAATGTTAGCTGTATCTCAAAAATGATCCCCGCTCTTCCGGATAAAGTCGCAAGGATATTTTTCCAAAGGTCGTCTTCTGATCGTAAGTAATGTTATCAAATGTGACGCAGATAGGGTTCCGCGTATTTCCGGCTCGCAGAGGAAGCTCGATAAAGTTTCTAAGCCGACAGCGACCCAATTACGAGTTATCGGCGGTTGCCACTTTCCGTGTAATCTCCTTGTTCTATTCCGAGTCTCTCAAATTGACCGCTACCTTGCCGAAGTATCAAAGCCGCGTCTCTCATTTTCAATAAATTCCGCGCGCAATGTGAAATCATTTTTATTCGATTCTGATGAAATACCGTTACAAATCACACGGATGATCCATCGTGTGTCAGATTATCTTTCTACTCGCTAAAAGCCATGATCGCGGTTTAGAATCACATTACAGTCCATCAACTTTTGTGCCATAGTCTTATGGACAACTCCGTAAAACGAATCGCTTCACTTTTGCGCTATCACGTGAGAGCCAAAAAAATATCAACTGCGCTACAGCTACTTGTATCTTCAACACACTGCACTATAAACTCCTATGGGTGTTCTATAGTCCACTGCTCAATATTCGGTTAATTTAACTAAAACAATGAGATAAAATTAGTGACATATTGAGCCTTATTCAATATGTTGTTAATTTATTTAATTTAACTTCCATGTTAGTCAAAAAATTAGTTAGTTAATTTAGTTAGTTAAAAATTTTAACTTCCTTTTAGTCAAAATTAATGAAATATTGATTAGGAGCAGTGGCAATCTATGGAATAGTTAAAAATGACTCAAATTGTGTATAATTTGACACTACGAGTTTAATAGTGTGATTTAAATATTTGGCAAAAGCTTTGAACCATTTCTTAGAGTAAGGGGAGAAAAAGTCTAAATATAAACTGGCACGAATATGTACACATGTTAAGAAATAAGTGGCTGAGAGAGCTGAAAAGAAGATAAAGGACTGGAAGAGAGGGTCGTTAGGGAGACCACAGCCAGCGGCGCGCTCACCTGCTCGGACAAGCGTTGATTTTATATGTAATGTTGAAGCCGCTCATGTTATACGCGACATCGGAATAAAAGTGCAGCAACGCGCTGCCGGATCGCGCTATTACTTCCGGCACGCGGCGTATGTGATAGCTATCCTTGTGCATCAAGCCGGAGAAGACGGCCAGCAACGGCGCCTCAACGCTATCACCGTCGTAGATGTACAGATGGTCCCAGCCGCATTCCGTCGCGAATTGTTCCACGTGCATCCGTATCTTCGTGTTCGGGTTGCTCTCGATCAGCCAGGAGCACCTCACGTCCGCCGTGTAGTTGCCGAAGCCATCGTGGATGCTCCCGATCCTCTCCGATAATCTGCGGGAAGAACAGGATTATAATTACGAGCCATGATCTCGACATGAGCGATAAATTTTACTCGTAAATTACAATTGTTTGACGAAGCACGGATAGGCCGGATAGACCTTTGACATAGTTTTGATGACGTGCCGACACAATGCGATAAATTAGCGTCTTATCGATACTGAAAAGTAATGGATAGAGACAAAGCGTAAAGAATGAAAAAAAACGTTACGTTACGATGTAATCACTGTTTACGCTGAAAAAAAGTGGTGATGAAGAGAGTAATGAAAGAAGAAGATGCGTTAATATAGAATTGTGAACTGTAAACAGTAAAATGATATAACGATAATGAAAATTAAATTAAATTCATTTCTTGTTATAACTTTATAACTTTATCTTACATAATAATTATTAGTTATAATATAAAAAACAAAATTTGATTTTCATATTATCACATATTGTCACATTATCATATGTACGTCTGTCTATTATATAATTTATACATAATTTAATAATTTATTTTGTCTGTTTATTATTACATAATTATTTGCTGTTTCATAAACAATATATATATATATTTAGTTTATTAATTGATTGCACAAAGCATGTGATTTTTACAGATTTTTACCGATATAAAATACGCTCGTTAAATGTGCTTACGTTACAGTTAAAAATAACTTTAGTTGTAAATAAGTTATAAATGTAAGCGATACAAAGGAGAGAAACGCAAAAGACATTGAGTGCGAAGTTCAACATTAAAGTACGTAGTTGAAATCGTGATAGTTTGCATATTTTTTAAAAGAGAGAATGTGTGCGTGCATGTGTGTGTTTTTGTGGTCCTAAATGTAAATTATTAGAGCCTTCTCTTGCTTTTATCCCGTTCTTGTTGATAGTGTATAATAAAATAAAATTAAAATTAATTCAATCAATATCGCGCTTGTAAACGCGAATAATGGAGCATAATCCGAATAATCCGAGCGGCTGCATATACATCGTTGCGTCGTGTTGCATCGATATGCAGATCGGGCGGATGCAACACGGACGCGACACGGAAGAGCAACATCAAGCGGGTATCATCATCGTCAACGAGATCCTAACGCGCTAACTTCATTAATTACTCCCCATTTTTTTTTATCCGACGACCGTGTTCGCAAGCCCATAATGACGGGATGCAGAGGTGCGAGACGGACCGGAAGTCGGCAGAATAAAAAAAATGACGATGTCCTCAACACGTTAGGAGAAAGTGGCGGTGCATCTTAAAGCCGCAAGTCACAAGTTTCCGCGCTCCGTGCGCAAAGATGCGGAAACGGGCGTGGTGTAATTAAGGGGTATATAAAGGCGGGGATATGAAAAAAGATATTAAACTTGAAATTTATCTGAAGAGGAAAAGTACTTAAAAGCCTTGGAAAAAAGGAAAGAAGGATTTTTAGAATCTTTAGAATCTGTTACAGTATTTTATGACACCCCCAATGCTTTCGATCAATCTCTTCTCATTGCACAATTTTTACATAGAGAATTAAATTATCTTACGACAGTTGATTGAAATTTGTCGAAATTAGTCTTCATTTGGGTTAATAGGCAGCGATGGACTAACGTCAATTCTGAAGGTTAATATTGTATTAATTCTGACTCCCGACTTCAATTACCGATTGGTTCCAGAATATAAGAGGGATACGTAACGAGATCCTATAACGAGCTTGTGAAAATGTCAGAGCGCTATACTGAAATAACAAGACCGGTTTCGCGATGTTCAATCAATCAAGATTTTATTAGAAATGTCAAACACTGGGGGAGGGGGGGGGGACGGCCAATGCCCATTGATTGAGGACCAAGAGGCATTAATACAATCGGAGATGCGGCCAGGATTAACCGTGACGCAGGAACGCGCGTCGCGTAATTAGTGGGAACACAACGAAATTTAATTGAGAGAGCGTGTTGACTAACAGGCGCGACACCGCGGAATAAAGAACACCTGCGCTTTAGTAACGCGCACACGCTTTCGCGGCTATGGACAACGCGCGCGACAAGAGGAGGACGTGGCGGCGACGACGGAGAAATAACAATATGCCGGTGTAAAAAGAACGGCTTTCGTGGAGGCACATCCGCCCATCGTGAATGATTGACACGAGAAACGTGACGAGCCGACGCGCTGCCGCACCGCGTATTTATACCGGCGCGGCGCGTAGCGATTACGCGTGCAATTCTCACGCATTAGCCGCGATCTTACCCTTGACCGTATTATTCCGGGCAATTTCGATTAAATACCTACGCGGTGAAGTCATTTTTCCCGCGGACAAGTGAACCGGAAGTCAACATCGAGAGAAAAATCGACTGTGCTCGCGCCGTCGAGGCCGCTGGTGATTTTTTTTAAAAACGTGTGTCTTTGGAAAATAATTTCAAGGATAGCGCGACGCCTAAGATGCATATTTTTATCTAATCATTTTACCGAGAAGAAGTACGTCTTCTTTTCGATCGAGACTTTACCGTGGAGGCTTAGCGACAAGGACGCCGCGATTTGCAGCGAGCAAGATATCTCTCTCTACGGTAATAATAAATATGAAGGGCGCGCTAGACATAAAGGCGGCGGCTTAGGAGACATTTACGTTTCTTTACGAGCTGGTTTCATTTTTACTCTCTACGTTCCTTCATTGCATAATATATTGCGTTGTTCGATATTTGCACGAGATACTCGCTCTATTTGTCGACGGCAAAGTAAATTTTCTTTTATATCGATGTGTAAATTATTGTTTTTAGTCATTGTCGTTATTAATATATTAAGAAACCCTCGACTCGTTTAATTTTTATACTTTTAAACTTTATATCACGAGATAGCAAGATAAATTTTACCGCTCAGAATTAAAATACTATTGTGTATCCTTTTTTCCTTCCGTATTAAAATGCAATGTGATTAAATTTAATTTCGACAGAAACGTGATAAATGACCCCGTTAATAGATACGCGACCGAAAAGAAAGAAAAAACAAAGGCGACATAAATGAGATAGCAGATTACGCCTTCGCCGAGGGGATTGCGCAGTGCGTATTATTATCGCAATTGCTGAAATTGCAACATGCTTATTGCAATGTGAGCATCAAAATGAAAGGCAGAACGAAATTAGCATATCGTGTGAGATTAAGCACGCAACTGCTGATTTAAAGTGTGAAATGAAAGAACGAGAATCGTCATAAATAATAGGTAACTAATTAATCATTGGCAAATGAAGATTAAACCTTTTCAGAAACGGTACAATTTTTTCCACCTTTTTCACAATGTAAATTAATTGGGTCGAGCATATATTTGATATTTAAAAAGATAAGACTGTCCAATTAAATCTTCGTGAAAGAAAAATTGTTCACAAAGGAAGTGAATAAAACGAAGACAAAGAAAGCAGTCTTCTGATCTTAATTTATGATATATATATATATATATATAAAACACATATAATTGTGAAATATACATATTGTATGAGATCTACACGATTACGATGAAGAATTATCTACGAATTACGAAGTGAATCTGAAGTGAAAATACTTGAGATTCTTGTCGGGTATTAACGATTTAATCGTTATCAGAGCGATGCACGGACGCATGAAATTCCGCGTCTTATTAAGAGCGCCCTCAATCCTAAACATTGCAATCAGAAATGAGCCCGCTCTCGTGAACGCATTTCTTTATGACCTTTTCCTTATGAGTAATAAAACGGATGAATCACGTTCGATGTTGAGTTCGACGACCGGTCGGTTTATTCTTTATTTGATCGAACAATATAAGCAGCACGAATTCATTTTAAAAGAAGTGATCAATGAGCGCGCGAGCAAATTCGCTTTTTTATGTCAATATTTGTTCTTTCTGATAGGAAGAAAATTGGCAGTATGAAATTAACCCCTCCAATATTAAAAAAAAAAAAAACTTTCTATAGCTCACTCGATTGCTCATCGTTTGCACATGTATGAAGATTTCAAATTTTGGTTTGCATACTTCAGCACAAATGTCATTGATAAAAGAATTTTAGAAAATCCAATTTCACATTGAAGTTAGTCCTCCAACTACGAGATAATTAAATTGACCGTTCGCCAAACTTTATTTGTTCATAACTGTATTATTAAGGATATGCAAACGAAAATCTATCAATTAAAACTATTTCAATTCAATTTTCTCATAGTTGAGAGACTAATGTAGCTAAATTGAGAGGGGCTAAATTGACCCCTCCTCTCAAAAATTTTTTTATTAATAATATTTATACTAGAAGTGTGCAAACAAAAATACGAAATCCGCAAACAATGAGCAATCGAGCTATAAATTTCTTTTGGTAAACTGGATCTACAAAATTTCCAAATCACTTCCTAATTATGTAAACTTATATTTACATACATTATATAAATACACAATCGTAGATATGACATTCTTCCTCTCTCGTTCTTTCGCTTTCTGCCAGTATCGATTGGTCTCATGGATAACGTGACTTTATCATGATATTCCAAATCAAGGAGCTAGAACGGCAAGTTAATATAGCAAGCATAGTGTACTAGAAAGTTATTAATATCAGTGGCATCAATATGAGCATATTGCTCGACATCACGACAATTCTGGTTTAGCAGAAACATGAAATTTTAAATATGCATTGCAACTCGGTCGAAACGTGAAATAAATATGTTAATTTACATGAATTATCGATTTTCGAAGATCCTGACATCCTGATCCGTTAAATTAAGAGATAATGTGAAATGAACGCGATAATCGAATTTAGTGCACTTCGAATCTGTCACGGTGAGAAGATTAAAATAAAGCACAGCTAAACCTGGAACGGAGACTCGAAATAATGTGTTGCCATGAGACACACTTTAGGTAATCTCTGTGAAAGTCCTCTTGAATCTTTGCTTACGTAACAGCATAGTTGTAACGGAGGTGTAACGATCGGACGAGACTGAAGATGCAAGATTGAAAGAAAATTGAAAAAAAGATGGCGAGGCAAGAAAAGAAAGTTTATCTAGAAAGGATCTTACTTCAATGAGAGAAGTACTTAGCGCGTACTGTAAAATGATCGCCTCGTGATTTACAGAAAAAAAAACAATTTGATTTCGATTGGAGACTTCGGAATCAATGCAGAACAGAAAGACGATGTCACAGCCGTTAAATTGCATCCATTTGCACGTGATGCATCGGAATGACTCGAATAATTTATCAGAAATGTTCGAACAGAGAGAAGAAATTGCTGAAGAAGAGTCTCTCTTAATAAAATAAAAGAAAAAAAAAGACGGTAGTCATTGGAAAGTACAAAATAAAGTAACGAGACATATGTTGGGCATATATGTCAAGTAGTAGACCTCGCGAGTGATTAAATTTCATTTATCCATATTGGATTTCATAGACACACAAAAAAATATTAAGCTTCTCGAGCTTTCTTAGAACGATTCAGAATTCAAAAGACAAGATTCAAATATACACGAAGAAAAATATTATAACGTAACTGTCTCGCTCATTTTTCGTTTTGTAACATCCTCTATGTGGAATGAAAAAAGTGTACATTCGTTTAGTTTAAAGAAACTAAGAGAAAAGACAAATGCAAGGGGAAAGTGCAGCTGAAAAGAACAGACTTGACAAAATGTTCTCCTACGTATTTAGAATTTTTTTTACCGGGTGCGATAAAGTTAAATTTACTTTAAGTGTTATAATATATTTCTCACGTTCACTTTCATGCTGGATAACGCTTTAAATCAAATTTTATCAAACATACTTTTTCGATTATCTTACATTGAAACAGCAAAACAATCTTTGCAAATTTAGAAAAGCACAGTAATTTGAAAAAAAAAGATAATAGATTAAATATAATCACAACCGTTATATTTTTAATGTAATCTTCTTAATTTTTTTATATTTTCTAATTATTCCATTTGTACTGTAAATAGTAAGATAGGAATTGAATGAAGATACGAGGAAAGAGGGCAAACAATAAGATGAAAAAAAAAAGAAAGTGACACTCAAAATATTAGAGAAGAGTTATTTTAGGAAAGTGTGGAAAGATATGAGTGAAATAGAAGAATGTGTGGTTTTAATTAAATGCAAATCAAATCCCACTTCTTGACTAAAAATACTGAAGTGAATAAACTATCTAAATCTAGACGCGAATTTCGTTTTATAAATGGGTAATATTTTCCAATCTTCTAAGAACTGGAACACGCTCCAGTAGAAAATGGATGTAGCGTCTAAAAATAAATTCATACACGTTTAAAGTCTATGATATATATTTATACGAAACAAAAATATTACTTTAAATTCTACATAAAAAACTTCAATCCCGTTTGTACATTCGTTTCATTTTATTCATTTAATTAGCAATAGCGTCACAGAATCATAAAAAAAATTAACAGGACTCGTATTTTTCGCGGGACTTATTCAACATCCACAAAATTGTCATCAAAAGCTTAATTAGTAAGTTACTCATCACTTTTATCTCCCCTTTAATAGATCTTAAGTAGACCATTTTAGATCGCAGATTAAAAAGTTGCATCACGCTATAGAAGTTACTTAAATTTTCATAGAGAGATCCCATAGATTTAAAGTCCTTTTGAAGACATTTCCGCCGTCGTTTTCATTTTCATTTTCCGCGGTGAGTCTTGTGAGAATTTTTGTCGCGGAAATCGCGAAGGCAGCACCAACCGCGTACCAGACGCCGGGACGTGTAGTTCAGAAAAATTGCAAATTCTACCGGTTCTCGATCCGGTTTTTATTAGCATCGGCCGGCTTCGCGGTGTGCGCGTAATTCAGACGCCGAACCAACAGGCGCCGGGTAATAACGACTCGCAAGAACCGCGTGAAAGATTTCCTTCTTGCTCGCGAACGAGCGGAACGAGTGCCGGAAAGGCGTAGCCTTTTCTACTTGAGATTAGGATGTTCGTCGTCAGAAATTGAAACCGCAGCTCGTGCGTTATCGATCCCTCGTTGATTTTTCCGCGTTTTCATTCGCGAATAAGCGGAACGCGATAATCGGCATAACGTTCTTTTCCGCGTATCAGCATCGTAAGCCGAACTTGCCGAGATCAGATTTCAATTTCAATCCTCGTCTCTCGACACCAGCAGCAATGCTGGTTCGTGCCATATTGCACCCGTGAGTGAAATAAACGGCACGTCGTGTAAAATTGAGAATTCCACGCAAAAGTGCTTCCTTCCTGAGAAGCAATAAAAGTTGTGTTAACGGTGCGCGCTCATTTAATTGTCGCGTTTATTGCGAGGCCGATATTGAAGTATTTGATTCTCAGCAATTTGAGCAATATTAACGTCGCAGTCACATCGCTAATAGACAAATTTAAAACAAACTGAGATTATTTTTCTATAATGTTAACATCTCATTTTCAAAATTCTGATTATATATGTAACGTGGACATGATTTGGATATGATTGGAATTTATGTCGATTACATATTGCGAGACTAATTTATTGAAGTATTCGACTCTTACACGGAAAGAATTTTCTCTTAAAATTTAGCCTAAAAATCGTGGCAATCGTGAGATAACTAATATATCGAAGATTTTTATAAATTCTCTTTGATTTATTCATATCTACCACAATAAAATATAAAATCTGTTTGATTAATATTACAATCTGCTTGGTAATTTTTATTATAAAAGTTTATGAAAATTTATTATGTAGTTTACAAAATTTCTGTTGTATATTTCACAAATCCCTATCTTTTTCAATAATATTTAGTAAGTTTTTTATTTTTATGTAATTGTTTAGTTATCCCACACTTATCACCAAATATGTTAAAATTTGTAATGAATTTTACGGTAAAATATAACGAAAAATTCTCTCCTTGTAGCAATTTGGCAACAATTATATCGTTGAAGAAATTCGGAACATTCGATGATATATATAATGTAGACAGGAATTGAACATGATTGGAATTTATGTCGATTATATAGATATTACGAGACCAATATATCGAAGTACGTCTAGCAATTTGAGTAACGATATGCGTCAATATTGACATCGTGATCATATTGCTGAAAAACAAATTCGGACCAACAGTGATTATCTTTATAACATTTACATATCATTTTTAAAATTTCCATTATGTAACTTGAATATGAATCGTGTTATCCGTTGCATTTTTTACAAAAGAAACAGCATTGGAAATATCATCTTCTTATAATATTTTTCTTTTTCTTAGAAAGACTTCTTAGAAAGAATTATCTTTTGGGGCAAGATAAATTTGAAAAATAATCTTATCTCCTCATATATTCATCAATATTAATATTCACACAAACTAATCTCTTTTGTCTCTTTTATTACTGTTCATCAGGACTCGAATAAGATAGGTGTCGACAAACGACGTGAAAAGCGATAGGATTGTTGAAGGATTTCGCTTGCATTAAAAAAAAGAGAATAATCTCCCATTTAAACGGCGAGCACTCGGATTAACGGCGAATCGGTTCGTCGCATGAACAAACGTAACGGACTCGTCGATAAACGTATTGACATACGCTTCAAATGCATCAATAAACGCATTGAAATGCAACTATGTAACTTTTCCGCGTGGATCGACTGAGGGGAGAAAAAAAGGAAATATGAGTGACAATGCTCGCGGCGATAATTAAATTTAGCGTGCCGCGGCCACACGAGAATAACGAACCTGCGTTTCTCGATAGAAAAAGAATCGCCGTTCTATTTTTATACCAATCCCTGCGGAAAAAAAACAATGTTTTTATTTTAGTGCGGAAACTTCTGCCGAAAAATGGATAAAAGATGAAAAATCTAAGTACAGAATCTAAATACAGAATTTATTGGATATGCCAGTTTCTTTTCTGATTTTTAATTCTTAAATTTAAGCTCTTTCTCAAATTAAATTACAGAATAATGGATAATTTCATTACATTTGTTTATAAATTGTAAATTAAGGCAAGTGAAGAAAAACTTTAAAAATTCGAATATAAAGTAAAAGCTTCTATTATATTTTATTTAACAGTAACGATTTTTCAGTTTCGCGAGAGATACAGTTCCTCCAGTTTATATAACAATATCTGAGAGAAAGCTCTGAAATCTCAGTGCTATCTGTAGGGCTCATTTTGGGACTTGATCGATCTATGAAAGACGTAGAGAATCAAGAACGACGGATTAGTGGACAAAAGGCTCGCATCAGGATCAGGAGAGAAGATTTTATGGCCGAGGTGACATTTAGAACGCTTTCCAATTTCGCCGGAGTCTATCCGCCTCGTAAGAGACGTAACAGTTTTGCGGACATAACAGCATCGACGCAACCCGAAAGGCAAACACAATTAACCACCCACATCCAATGGACTCTATCTTTAGGTTTTTACTGACTCAATATATGTCTATATTTTATGAATGAATTCTGAAGGATTTGCTGTCATTTAAACGAGACAGTTCTAAGATACGTCAATCTATTATACAGTTGAGATGCCACGTATGTCTCATTGTAGAATTTAATGACTCGGCATGTGGGGCATAATTATTCGTACTTTCTCAGCATATTCCTGTCATCTCCACATCTGGTACACTTCAACTTTATTATCATGTAAATTTTCGAAAAAAATACCTTTCTCTTTAGAAATATACATATTTATAATATAATAATATAATAAATAAATTTCAAAATATCCTGTATTTGTTATTTTGTAATGAATTGTATCGGTGAGGTTTTTATACACTGAAAAAAAATTCTGGTTAAAAAACAGACGAATCAGAAAATCTTGTAGGATTGATCAAATATTCTAGTTATTATAATAGAAACTCAATACTTTATAACTTATAATAGTCAGAATTCCTATTATAATAACCAGAATATTTGATCAATATTACAAAATTTTTCTGATTCGTCCGTTTTCAACCAAACTTTTTTTCAGTAAGTCGAATCGCTTTGTTTATCAGCAGCGAGTAAAATGACATTGAATAAAGGTAAAAATGATAAAGTAAATACATAGATAACGCGAATAGAGAAGCGCAATTCGGTTGAACTTAACATATTACATAATTGCGTTTACCGTGTTTTTATACAGAGTGTTCGATCGCAATTGCCTTTGCGGTAATCCTATCAAGATATATGTAAAATGTTTTCCTTCACGAAACCTTTTCTTCATGATAAATCGAGAAAAAAGATAATACATATAGTATACTTATATGTGCAGTCCATCTTCATATTGATCCCACCTTTATTTGTTTCAGTGTTTCTTTAGATTTTTTTCTGAATCTATTTCACACATACACACATGCACACATAAGATATTTGATAACTGTACTAAAAATATTTTATTTATTAAGATATCTTTTTTTGGATAAGATATCTTATTAAATCTGTACAAAATATTAAACAGGTAAAAATAAAATGTAAATGTCAACTTTATCGAAAGATCTATTTCTAAAATAAAATATCTTTGCTAAATCTATGTATAAGTATATTCTATATATTATTAAACAATAATGTATTATATTATTCACCATCATCCAATGGCACTATAGTTCAAGGTGAGTCTGGGCCTGCATCACTACACTTTTTATTCTCTATGCTCTTCAAGCCGATACTTGTAGTCAGCTCCAACCGTAAATATAAGGAACTGAATACGAGTATCGGCCTCTGTCTTTTTCAGTTGGCAAAAGAGAGCCTCTTTTGCCAACTGAGGCTGCAGTGATGTATCCATAGTCTTGTTAGATGAGTCTCGTTAGGTGAGTTGTCACAGCCCTATGCTAATTAGAATATTTAATCCCCCCCCAGACTCAAAAAGTAGAGAAGTATGCGGGATGAGAAGCCGCTGGGATTCGAATTAAGGATCCTTACGTTACTAGTTACTTGTGTCAGCACGGAGTTATCTCTATTATTACAATTACATTAATCAACAATATATACATAGAACGTAGTAGAATAACCATTTCTCTCAAATGTTAACGCATGGAAAAAAAGATGAAAAACTGATCAACAAAGAGGCAATAATAATTTCTAATTTAAATGCAATTATAAATGATATTAAGGGGTTAGGCCACTCTAGAGCAAGAAAAAAATAGGCATATTTCGGGAATTTTTTTTAACGCAATAAAAGGATCAATCGAAATTCTGTAAAATGGATTTTATCATACTACTAATGAATTACAAAAAAATTATTTTTTCATATCAATTAATAAAAAAATGGCGACTGCACAGCATTTTTT
>VBVR01002106.1:0-24920 GCA_011638315.1 Tetramorium parvispinum
TTATAAAATTGTATAGATTCTAATTTGCCTTTTATATTTTTAAAATTATATTCGGCTAAAATATTAATTGGTTTAACTTTAACTTTATATTTATTTTTAATATTAATTTTTAAAATACTAATTTTTCTTTAATTGTCATCAAGTATTATCATCAATTTATCAAGAAAAATCATGTATTACGATAAGTAATTTTTAGAGATTTTTAATTGATAATTTATTACCGATCAGCTATTTATTTGAAACTATCATATTTTACGCAAAAATTTTATATAAAAAGAAATTTGAAGTAATGCTTCAATCCACCTTTGAGATTTGTACCATTCAAACTTGTTGAAGATCTCAAGAGATTTTTTGGGGGCTCTTCAGCAACTTTACAATTATTCAGTTTGCAGTCAACCTAAACCTCGACACGATTTGAACGACAACTTGCTTCGCAAACGTAGTACTCGCCGCAGTCATAGCAACGTGTTGAAAAGTTGTTACGCGTGCATTCGACCAAGTTGATCCACGAACTCGAGATACGACTCCGTTTTATGACTCCCCATGAACACTTCTCATGCAAGCACGATTCACGGCGCTGACCGTTTCTAAAATTGCTTCTCTACCATAACACGCGTGCTCCCATTAAACACGATTGCCATTGTTTTTATATTAAAGTGGTCATTTAAAGATGCAGCAAAAAGCAGTTCTTAAAAAGAGCAGCTTTCTTACTGCCAAAGTAAAAATCTTAAATACCATAGAAAGAAATTTAGAAAATTATATGTCGCAATGATAAAAGTGGAAAATTATTTTGATTAATTTCAATTAATTTTGATAATTTTGATAATTTTTCTATTATAAATTTCATAAAAATAAATTTGAAATCTTACAATGTTTGGAGATTGAGAAAAGCTTCGTATTATTTGTTCAATGAAACGGTGGCATATCGCTGTTTAGCTTTATCGAAACTTTCGGTGTACGATAGCTCCAGTCGACTTATCGAAATGCAGCATTCACGACGGAATGGATAACGAGGAGTGAATGGTTGAAACCATTCGATGCAAAATCAACATGCTTCGAGGTTTACGTCAGCGGTACTCACCGTCGAGTTTTCCGCATTGTGTCGCGCGCCATTCCCCAACAATCGCGTCGTGTAATTTGCGACCGTCTCAGCTGACGCTCGATTACTGCGCCTGAACCGTGCTTGAACTAAACATTGTGCGATAATATCAAGATAAATTAACGTGAATTTACTTGATTTAATTTTCTCCCAGCTCGCGTTAGAAATATAATTACTTCCGAGCAAAGTAAGCTTGCGCAATAAATAATAGCATGGCTAATATTAATTGCAACATTTGGTTAATAAAATAGCGGAATTCGCTCAATAACTTTCCATCTTTAGTGCAAAGTATTTCTATACTCAAATCCTGAATTGATATTTTGCACAAATGCATTCAGAAATCATGATTGATGCACAGTCATGCGCTGCAAGTAATTTCAATACGATGAGCAATTATTATACACTTTTAGCAAGTAAAGTAAAAGGAATAAATGATTATTTAGGTCAGAATATAGGTTAATTAAAAGATAAAGATTAAGACATTTCTTATATCTTTTGATGTTATCGGTGAATCAGATTTCCGGCATACTTCTTATCGAACCCTTGCCTTGTCACGAGTGCACGTAGGATGCCGGATATATCTTGGCATCGCGTGACGATGCGATAATCATTATACTCGGCCGCGTTCCAGCCGCAATTATTCCGTGGCATCCTGGAAAATTGGCCTGACAAACATCGTTGTACGTCTCGTCGTTACTTCGTCGTTAGTTTGTCTCGAGACGATAGTTAACCGTTAGAGCGCATTTTACCACTGTCTGTTCACGCTTTCGTGATTTCATCTTGCCATCGTTTAGCCTTGCGCGTCGGCCGAGCGGTAGCTTAACGATCGTAATTTTTCGAGCGGCTAATGTCGCCATTAGTAAAAATAACGAGTCATCGAAAGGCCGCGATGCGAATCGCCTCGAGTCTGCAATGCTATATGTGTGCACACATAACGGTTTTAAGTTCACCGGAACAACGCACAAAGACCTTTGTAGCGTAAGATTATTTTCTTACACATTTAAATCTTTTCTCTCTGATTATCAGAATTGAAAATCGCAGAGAGGTAAGTATATACGGAAATTAACACATCAAGTAATAATATAATAACAAAAGCGTTTATTTATAGAATATACATTCTTTAAAAAATACACAAGAGATATTGTGTTACATATATAATTTTATTACATACAATATAACTGAAAATACATTGGGGATGGGAAAAATACAATTAGTCAAGATAATGCAAATATTGAAAGTTAGAAATCTCCTTAACATAATATTTTTAATTCTGAAATTGTTCATGTCAGGCGGGACTTCTACTCGTAATGATGGTTGCACTCCGCAATCCGTATTTGCGAGGCGTATCTCATATATGAACATACGCGCACGCCTCTCGATTACGAGTGTGAAAGATAGGCGCGTCGGAATGTCATGCAGGTGCATCCACGGTACGTACTGCGAGACTAATTGAAGCAACGTCCCGGCGAGCGATAATCGGGCCAATTAATTTGCCGCGAGTCACGACCCCCGCGCGCAGTGCCTAGGTTCCGGGCTCGTTTGAGAGCGCCTGCCGTTTTGCAGGTGGCTCAACGACGGCGTATAAGCTTTTGTGTGTGCATCGTCTGTTTACGGATCAAGTTCGTCCGACCGATGCAACACTCATCCGAGGCGCCGAGGTATCCGTGTGTGTGGCACTTATCGCAACACGCTCGCAGCTAAACACTGCCGATGCACTGCGATTAGAGAGAACGACGGAATTCAACGATCTTATCGGCAACGCCCAGACAGAATGCGCGACGACCGTAAATGTGCTGATATACATACGCATCGCTAGTCATCCTCGTGTAACGCAAGTAACTAACCGTGCTAATTATTGAATATTCGATCAAGATGTTATTATGAAAATCTTGTAGAGATTGTTATGACAAAGAACGTAGTAAAAGTTCGTAGTAAAGATATTTACGAAAGAACGTAGTTAAAAATATTAATAAACGAAATTTACAATCAATTTTAAATATAATTTTCATTATATTGCCAAAAAGAAATTTAGATATTTAGTCTTGGATATAAATCAGAAATTAATATTGTGGAAATAGTTACAATTAGATAGAGATGGAAAAAATTTTTTTTAATTAGAGTTTTGTGAGTTTTTATATTTATTGTTATCATAGGTGTTACATATTTAAAAATATAAATATATTTTATACGCTTACTTCGTTCGAACGGGGTTCAGTCAGGTCAGTGACAAAGTTAAAAGAGTCAAGTACATCTGGCCGAAACGATTGCGCCAGATTTGTCTTAAACGCTAGAGTCTCTTGTAGAATATTAGGATCTCGAAGAAAAGTTCCCGATATAACTTTTTACTACGGCAGCTGGCACAAGCGCTTGAAAAGTTTTCCGCGAAATGTTTGTCTTTAAGCGAAGTTACCGTTTGTTCTGCGATATCTACGCTGCGTAGTGGAACATAAGTTTGCCATAAAATCCGCTGATTTCATTTTTCCAGATATATAACCGTATTATCAGCATATTATCCGTCTTTACTAGCTCGTCAAAGAGGATTTTCTTATTTCTCGAACATAATAAAAACCGATCGTATTTTCGAAGAAAATTACACAATACGACAGGATCAAAGAGACACGACTAAAATATAATTAATTTTGGTTAAATTAATGCTCTGAATAAAAGTTCGAAATGCGAACGGGTTAAGATAGATTGCCCGAGACGGATATAGCGGAATCTTAATAAGAATCTCCAGGAATTCCCTATGGACTGGATAGAGTCAGTTCGAGCGTTATTTATCCTCGCTCGTACTCCATTGTTACCTCAATTTTGCGCGAGAGAGAAAATTATTATACTCCGGGCGCGATAAAGCCGCTTGCACAAGAGAAGAATGAAATTTTCCTTTCTTATTGAGACGCCAGTAATTTCCTCGGCGCGTCTAGCCGCCGTCGTTTGTTTTGATGCATCGCGCTCATTGTTTCGCGCGGTGTAGTACGCGATAACGTTATTAGGTCAGCAACGACCGCGCGACCGGATGGTCGTCGTTGTTTTCCCCCGCGAAAGAAATTCGCGAGAATGTCGCCTCCACCGAGGGCACGAACCGTTTGCAGTTCCGGGCGGTGGCGAGAATTTCTGGGCCGGAATAAGCGGATTGCGGGAACATTGCGTTACGTACGGGTTTGGACTTCGAAATTCTTAGCTACATCGCGTCGCCTTCTGCTCGCTTTTACCCTAGCTGGCGGAATCCGTAACTCAGCCTGACTTCTCTCTCGCGCGAATATATTTCATTTCGTATCTGAATCTGTTTTGGCATCAAAAAGCCGATGCTAAATTTGGAGCAAATTCGATTATACGTTATACATATATTAAGCAAATATTCATAAATTTAATTTGTATAAATTATGCAAAATGCGTATTACGAAAATTTAGCATTAAAATCCTTTGAAAATTTGTTCGTAAAATTATCAATATTTGATATAAATATAATTATCTGTTTGTGAACTAACGATGTAGTGAAACTGCATGCAATGTTCAAAAGGCAAAACTATATACTTTCACTTTGCGCAGAAATAGAGTTGTTTAGAATAGTTTAAAATTTTAATTTTATCCGTGAAACTTTCGAATGTCTACATTAGAATTTTGTTTCCTTCGAGTTAAAAAAAATTGACATGGTAACTAGTAAACTTCTTCAGAAATTAAATATTGCATAAAATTAATTAAATAAATAATATTACATATTTAATATTACATATGATATTACATAATTAAATGATATAACATATACATATAAATACATTACGAACATATTGTATGTTAAAAATATATAGATATGAAATGAATTCGTAATTGCAAACATCTGCTATATATTCAATGAATAATAAATAATAAATTGATAATTTACTATTCCGCAGCGTAATCATATAATGACTTTCGCGAGATAACAAAACCACCAGTGACAAGATTATTTCTCCTCGATGAATTATTCCAAACTCGCGACCACTGACGATTCCGCAAAGAAATTTCGCTGTTAATTAGAAAACTTTTTCATCTTATCAGTAACGTAATCTGTTTTAATTCCCTATTAAGCTTTCGTTCGTGTTTCGTCGCGATGTTATTAAGTTAACCGGCAGTACGAAAAGAAATTCCAGGTTTCCGCTGCAACTTGAGTTCATGAATTGGTTTTTACAAAGCTAACGCGTCCAGACTCACATAATATGACAACGATAATATGATACTGTTAGAAACGCGAAATGTGTCAGGGACGTAAGATCGAAGCCGTAAAATGTTCTAAAACGTTGTAACGGAAAAATGCTGCAAGCACGTAACTCCGTTGTGCTGTCGTGTAGCAACTTTGAACTTTGTGGGGTACACATGACATGCTTCTCTATTTTTCAGCGACGGAAATATAAATCGGGAACTCTTTCATTTTTGTACCGGGCGTCTCCCGATAACTTCTCATCGCGGATGTTCCCTTGCGATATTAAAGTTTTCCTCACAATTTTTAAACTTTAGTATCCAAATGCAATTGACTATCGTTGGACTTTCAAATGTTGCATATTTTTGTCAAGAGCATCCGAGATACAACAAAAATAAACGTGATTTTTTAAAATTAATGTATAATATAATTATTAAGTAATGCGTTTTTTATTAATAGTATCACATAAAATTGCAGGAATAATTTAGCCACATGTAAGATTTTATAAATTTAAAATTCTTTTTTCTTTTTATCTTTAGCTCTTCTGAAGCCATGATGTAGATATATCTATGATAGAAAGAAAGTGAACACTTTCATTATTCAAAACAAAACACTTCATATACATATATGTAGCTTCGCAAATTACATATGCAATTGTAGCAATAGTACATACACTAACGGTTTCTGGTTAATGACATTAACCACGCTTATAATATTAATCACGTCAGCAGAATTTCGTTAGGGATAATTAGTGCAAGGATAATTACTAAGATCGTGATTATTAAGCCGTGCCTCGTACCATTTGCTAAAGAAGAATTCATTAACTTCACAGACGTTTCCTGATTAATGCAAGGATTCCATTTCCATGTTTCTTATACTCATTAATAGTCGCTGTTCGAATCACCATCCTTTCCTCGTATGTACAATTACCGGATATTCATTATCAGTGATCATTATTAATATGCTTGCCGTGAGTAATACCTCAATGTTATTAGTGAGATTTGCGATATTTTACTTTCTACAAGAAATTTTTCGTCAAGAATTGCTTCTATATATTTTTCATCTGTTTGCGCACAAAGTTTATCGATCATTCAATATCAGCAAAATTTTACAATTACAAAGTTTCTAAGTTTGTGCAATATCTTGGTAAGATAAATGCTAACATTTTTTTAACATATATATATTTATTATTATATATATTTCAATTTATCAACACAGCAAAGTTTTATCTGAAACTCTACTTAAATTGCATCTTGTGCAAGCTATGTTATACCGGTTCCGTTGGGGACAGCACCAAATTTCCGGGTCGAACTAACTAGATCGTCAAGCACGTTTTCGTGAACCGGCGAACGAAGGATATCCTCTTCGGGGTGCGGTAGTACCGAGTTAATTAGGATTGTCCCAAAGGATGGAAAGGGAGTCGAACGAATTTGTAATTTCCCGGATTATCTTGCACCGCAACCGTCTTTAATTGCCGTCCGTTACACGCGGAATTCCGGTCTCTCGGTACATACAATCTCTGGCGAATGTTTGTTGGGAGAATTAATTAAAGTTTTTACTAACAATGCATATGTATTCTAATATCAAATTGATTATGTCAGCGTTATGATTAGTACAGATATAAAAAATACTAAACAAAAGCTAAATATTATTAGCATTAATTAATTTATTAAATACTTAAATACAAATAAAATTAATTCATTCGCATGTATTAAGATTAAAATAACGAATTCGTTTTAACTGAGAATTATAGAATCTAAATTCCTTAGAGGCAGTTTTAGAAATATCAATGTGAGTCAACGTAATTCGGAGAAACGCATAAAGAAACCATGTTGTGTAATTACATCCATAATCTTGCAGAAAATCTTCGTTCTTCTTCATTTTTTTTCTTCGTCGTTGCCTGGCGGAATATTGTGCTCCCGCGGGCCCGAACTTTATGAGCTAGCCCTTGTCTTTTCTCGACTCACTATCATGGGTAGAAAGCCCCCGAAATTGGATTATCCTTTATATCGTGTTCCTACGTTACGTCGATGAGGAGAAGCCGAGACGTGCGTAATTCCGTGCCTCGTTTCTGCACGCTGTCTTTGACACGAAGATACAAATCCAGATATAATGATTAAACGGAATAAAATTTGTATAAGAATAGAAAGATTTTACATATTCAAATAGTATTGTAAATAGAAACGTTAGAATCTCTTCATAATCCCGTTATTATTAATAATATTAGCTATAAATCAAATTATAATAAAGTATTTTATAAAAATTAAAAATTTGTGTCTGCGAAGACAAAAATATACACTTGCTAATATTAAAAAATTAAGAATTTAAGCATTTTATAGAAGATACGTTTATTTAACGTTTTTATACAATCACATTGTACACTTTAATTAAATATTCTATAAATGTGAACAATTTCTTATCTGAATATAATTTTTAAAAAATTACTAACTTCGTGATTCTAATTCATTGCCATAATATTTATCATATTTTTATTCGTTATCTGCTGTAAAATCTCATGATCATAAAAACGGTATTAGGTATTCATGTTAAATAAAAAATATTTTGAAATTTTTGGTGGAATTTGTTGTGTTTTCGGTTTTGGTTTTTATAAATCCATATAAATGAATAATTTATGTCACATAATCTGTGAGTATAAAACTTAAATTTATCCATAAAAAATGTAAAATATATATAATACGACGTGAGAAAATAACAAATACATAATTTCGTAGCATTTAATGTAAAAAATTTGGCTATATTACAATTAAAAAAGTTATTTTGTACGTATAACAGTATACATGCGTTATTAAAAATGACTATAGATTACTTATTGTACATTGAATATAAAGTATCAAAGTCGAAATGAGAGGAGGAAATCAATAAGTGCCGACAGCCTCTTTAACATCCAAGATTGCACACGCCGAGTAGTCGTGCTCTCGACCTCGTTTATGTAAATTCCAACCTTCCGAAGGCCTCCGCGCCTTGTCTTCCCAAAATGACCTCGTTCACGTTCCCGGATATTTTTAAACGTTTCTCGAACGTCGAACTACGAACTGCCCGCGGCTCGACATCGCTCTCCAGTCGTTCGTGGATCATCGCGCGATTTTTCACGACGTTCCCGTAGGCGAGGATAGTAAACCGCCCTCGAAAAAATAACCGTGTATTTTTCATTGTTTTTTTTTCTATGGGTTATTGACCGATCGCTGGGGGGTGTAGCAGAATCAAATAAAAAATACATTTGTTTCAATTAATGTACTCGTGTCACATTTTTTAAATTGTCGCGGTGCGTGTATATTTTAACATATGCTTATAAAATAAGATATAATTAAATCGAGAAATTTTTCAAGCAGATTCATAGTTTGTTTTACGTTTGAAAAAAATTGAAAACTTCAAGAATAATAGGAGCATTTTATCTCAGGTATTTAAATATCACTTAGAAATGTGTAACTCTTTTAATGCATTTGAAAATTCACGATTGTTAATATAATTGAATCTCATTTGAATCTCATTTATCTTAATGCGTTTAAAGACACTTATTAAAACTTATTTTACACTGATCGTCATAAGATTCCGTTTGTAAGTATTTGAGGTAGAAAAGCAAGCAAAAGGTAGTAGGTCTGTAAATACCGGGCTGTGAATGAAGCGAAAAGTGGTTTCGCCGATTTACACGGAACGGTGCCAAACAGCAGCATAGCCTCGAGACATCTTTTTCGATCGTCCCAATTTTGTGCGATCGTGTTGTAACACTTGACTGAATTGCGTCGTTTCGTCATCGGGAATACATTCTCATTGATTTTACCGACTGCTTTTTATTCGACGTACGTTAAATTCTTTCCCACGCTCTATCATGCTATTTTCTTGATTACTCATAGTGCATTATTTCGACTTTTTATATATAATAAATTACAAAGTTGTTGAAGTATTTTGAACATTACAAAATTATTTAAATATACGTATGTATTTATTTTAGAAATATATTATTGATATGTATTTTAGAATTTTTTTAAATATTTTTATTTGCCAATTTCTTTCTTTATTCTATTCTTTTCAATATAATTAAAAAAACAATTATTTAAAAAGTTTTATTAAATTTTTCTTATAAAACGTTTTTGTTCAATTTCGTGACTAACTGTAACGAGTTTGATTGCGAGATCAATTGCGATTCGGCAACTATCAAATTTTATTTAGAATTCGAATAGCCTCGGGAATTCAATTCTTTCGAATCGCCACTTTTGAAATCGATATAAAACGAGAGTTATCAATAATAACATTTTACATATTTAAAATTAAGTTAAATTGATTAGGTATGATTCTGATTGTATAATTTTACATGAGCATTCGGATAATCAATAACTTTCCGAACAAATCAACGTAAAACCAATACACGCGTAAAAGCAAAAATATAACGCGTGTTTAATAAACAATGCTCAATTGCACATCCCGAGCGAAATCGCAATTTAATATACATAACGAAATTCTTTTTCCGTGAAACAAATTGTGAATGTGTTCATGGCACGTCGATTTTTTTTTTTTGTTAATTGAAGTGGTCCTGAGGTTTATCATCAACCTGGGAAGAATGATGAATGTGAAAGACGACACGAGGTGAGCAGGTGATTGTATACGTGTGTGTGAGTGTTGCGCGATGCCACAGCGCAAGTACCACTGCGATTGCAGTAAAGATCGCTTGCCCGATCTCACCAACGATATGTGTCGATTGCTCTCCTATCGCAGTCTGAACGGCCTCGTGAGGAACCATCGGCCGAATGGAGACAGGGATCGGAAGTGGCGGCGCGACGAAGAAGAAAGGTCGTCAGCAATGGGCGAGGTCAAGGTAGGGAAGAGTTAGCGACCGTCGAATGGCCATCGAGACCATTAAGTTATCGATTCTTAAACGTTGATACGCTCGACGCTTCGTACGCCCGATTGCGCGACTGATTGATCGTTTTCCTTGCTTCTCTTTGACAAACGAGTAAAAAAGTAGTAGTACGAGACGGAGAAGGTCAGCCACTGAATGTAAAGTCTCGTGTATTTATAAGCAGAATCTATAATTTCAGAAATATGTGCGATTTATTACAAACATAGACAAAATAATTAGAAATAAAATAATTGCAAAACGTTGGCACTCCGATGTCGTATGATGAAATATTTTCATTATCGGGAGTTATAAATTATTATTATTTATATTTAATTATCATGATGCTTAATCAAAGTTACGTCAAAGAAATATGATTTATGAGAAAATATCCCTCTTATATGATAGAAAAATAATAAGCAACGTGAATAATATATTGAACGTCAAAGGACGTCGCAGGATCGAAACATTGATCTCGCGAGACAACTGACGAACTCGCACGTAAATTCCCTTTTGCGCGACTTGCATAATTTATATACGACGTTGGATAACGCGTCTCAATCGCACAGTAATAACAAGGAAGTTTCGCTCGAGCTTAAAAATTGAGCATTATCCTAAGTGCATTGCCATGTTGCCCCGCTTAACCGGCGCGTATCGCGCCGCGTTGAATTTATCCCGAGAAAACAGACTCCTAAGAAAGCACGAATATTACGCTTGATGCGCGAAACCTTTACGCGGACTATCGCGTTTTGCGAAAACAATTTCAAAGGGGTGAGAGACAACAATATTAAATACAATATTAAATGATAAAATGGTAGAAGTGCTCCGCAGGTTTCACAAAATAAGCGAGAAATAGTTAATAAAGATACTTACGTATTATTTTCTATTTGATTCTATGCTGATTCTTTTATTTTTTTTAACAATTCTAGCGAAAGGATAAAATTTAATTCTATTAATCGTTATGACTTCTCATACTTTGTCTTACGTCGCACGACATAATTGAGACGGAAGGCAATATCGTCGCGTGAGAGATGGAGGATTAAAGTTATTTGATATAATATTACAGTCACAATGAAATGTTTGACGACATAGTGACGCCACAACGGAATGTTTATCCCGATTACGTACGCGTAATTCGATGAAAACAGTTTGCCGATGCACGCTGGAGGGTTGCATTCGTCCAAATCGATTTTCCCATCCCAATGCACTATCTCCGTCTGTCCGTGTGCATCGTCTGTCCACCTTCTTTCTCATTATTCGTTCGGAACCGGTGTTTCGCTGGCCACTCGATTTCCATCATGCTGAACATTGAAGTATTATGCATCTTCCACTTCCGTGGAACGTGCAGGAAACTCGCGTCCCATTTGTTACAGCAAGAAACGGCGCGGGATTGCTGATAGCGCTCTTCACTATTTCCTTTCACACGACTCGCGTTTGTGTGCTCTTTATTTCGCGGGGAACACCCAGGAAGACATATCCATGTTTCGCGAAACTCCGCGTTTTCAGAAAATATGCGATGCTTCGCGCTAGTTTGAAAACTGCTGCTGCAAGTTACATTTTGTATTTCTGGAACATTGGGTTGTAATGATGTTCGGGGCGAAGAGAGCGAACTAAGTTTGTAATTTTAAAGTCCATTTTACACACGACTTCATACTTGTGGTGAGTCTCGTAAATTATGAACTCGCTGTAAAGTTATTCTTGCTGTAAATCCCATGTATCATTAAGAGGAAATTATTGAAGTGCAACAATTTTTTTTTTCGTACGCGATTAAAAGCAGAGTTATCTTGCTGCGCATCGATTCTTTTTCGGGAAAGAAAGTAGCAAATAGAGATTAACAAATGAATTAAGTCAAAATACGAATATTGCAGCTTGAATTAAATTAAGTGATAATTTCTGAAACTATTAAAACTTTTAGTTTCAATTCTCTTTGTAAACGTATGTACACGCTTGGCGAGACAAGTCGAGCCATACGTGTACAGGTAATAATCTCCGAACGGTATATCGCAATATTGATCCCCGTAGACTGTACTAAGGTGCCGCAATTATTGATGCTAGTTACGTACGCAGCTACCGCGGAAGTAGTTAGGCATTGAAGATGAACGGTAGCGCAGCTGGTGGATGGAGGCGCGCTGAGAGAACTTAGGAACACCCTGTGTAAATCACATCAGCGTTTATGGCGCCGCCACACCGGTCCCGTCGGCGCTTTTAACGCCGTGGCATGTGAATTATTTTGTTAATTTTCCCCCGGCACGCGCGCAGGCAGACCATCGATTGTTCCATCCCGCTTGCCTCGCCACTTTCGGGAGTATAGTCAAAAGCTACCCTTCGTTGGAAAGTCTACAGGGCAATGCTCGTAAACGAAGCGTCTCATTTCCTCCGGCTAGCCTTCGTTCTTACAGCCCTTCTCCGTTTGCCAATCGCAACATTTAAATTCGTACTAAGCTCGAAGGGTCGAAACGTCGAAGCTTTTTTTCATGAAGAATTTCTGCTATCCTGCCGTATAAAATGGCCGCTGGATAAAACTTGAAATTCTCGCTTTTTTCTCGCTCGCTCCCATTATCTGCGTTTTATCTTTATTGAAAGCGATGTCTATTAGCCATTTTCTCTATCTTGAAATATTGAAGTATAATTAATTGCAAGAACAATTGCATCTGTATATCTTCGTACATTAATACTTGGCACATTGAAATATATTTTCTCGAAAATATTTAATTTCATTTTGCTGATAATTAATTCTCTTACTTTTAGTTGTATACGAACAAGCTGTTTTTGTCTCATAATTTACTTTCTGAAAGAGTCGACAGCAAAGTGCATAATTTCTAATTTTATCGTCCTTTCTGCCAACATAGTAGCAACTTGAAATATTAAATCATAAATTTCAAGTTTGCGTAACTTTATCGTTTCACTCCTCTGATAACTCGGTGAATGGATTAACAAATAATTTTACTTTGAACCTTTCTTTACTCATATATTCTAATTATATGTTTTGATGTAAGAACAAAAAGATCTGTTCTATTATTTTCCTAAGATCAAATAAATTACAAATCATTAGGCACGTTTTATAAAGTACGAAAGCTTTCGAAGACATTTAGATTTATCGAAAAGAGAGACGAGAAACTTTTATCACCCCCTTTCCCGAGGCATCTCATGGAAATCCTACTTTGCAGGACCATTCGCTAAGTTCGTTAAATGCCGGGCGAGGGAAGACGAAAAGTTTCTTTATCTGAAATGAAATCCGTGGGGCGGACGAGTTAGGTGACGTAAATTAAAAATTTGCATGGGGTAAATTAAAAATTCATCGGACGTAAATTAAAACATTCCATCGGACTTATGCGTGGGGACTGTGGGAAATTCAGAATAGAGCAATTTAAATTTCATACACCGAAATAATTTAAATAATTTAAAATAGAAATGAGATACAACTAGAGATAGAAAACTATTTCAAACCATCGATATCAATCAGTCATGAGTCTTATTATGTATATTTACATAATATCCAATTATTATCCAATTATATACTATAATTTTGAGTATATGTAACCTGAAAAAAATTTAGGCAATTTCCTAATTCGTATACTTTTGTACTTCAGACAAAAACGTATTGTTACCGATACTTTTTTGTATTTTCGATAGGGGAGGAATCGAGATTGGGCATCATTAAAAGTTTCTTACAGTATTTGCGATAAAGTAAGTCGCTTCTTGGAAATCCCGGATAATCGTATATTATTGCGAAGTTTGCAATTTTATACGGGTAGGGATAAGTTTTACGCCAATTTTCTGAGGGAAGGACGATGATTGTTGAAGTAGCAAAAAATCGAAAGAGCGTACTTGCACGAGCAAGGAAAGTTTCAAGAATTGAGTTGCTCAAGATTATTCACCGATCCAAGAATCTGCACATTCATTAAAATGTAATATTATAAAAGGAACTCTCTTTGTAATTTAAAGATTCAGCGATGTACATTTATCGCAAGTATAATAAATTGATACTGTTATCAATTAAAAAATAATAACCGTATTTTAGACAACATGTACATACATCTATGCTATTAGATAATTTTATAACATCTCTCTGCAGAATAATCTCGCTTGAAGTAAGGAACTTTCCATTTTATTTCTATTAGCATGTTCAATTAAAAATTAAATGTTGAATTCAATGGAATAATTACTCGCATCATGAATAATTAAATTGCTCCGTTACATTCATCATTAATCATATTATTCGGTGCATTTTTTTTTATTTAATGTGTTTAATGTATTAATAACCTTTGGAATATGGAAAATAGTCTACACTTAAATGCAAATTTTTCCTTCATAGAAAACTGTACATTTTGTCACGTTGTTTTCACTTCTAGAAAATCACAATAAGAAAAGTTGAATAACGGGTGCATCCATAAGAAGGGATAAAGAAATGGTCAGAAAAGTTCACGGAGCAGAAGCTCAAATGATATCTTAACGGAATCGATATACACAATGTAAGCTGTTGCGCGACACATATTGCCGCGATATTGACATTTTCTTCGACCCCTTGTTTCCGATTCATTTAATCCTCAGCTGGGAGATTAAAATCCCCTTTAGAATCCGTATTATACATATGAGATTTACTCATGAGAAAATTGTACTAACCTGGGCTCTTCTGCGTGATAATTCCTTGTCACTTTATCATCTGCGCAGGTATGATATTTCCACGTTTTTTCCAGGTATAAAATCATTCGCGTGAATGACGCTAATAATAATAAAGAGCAAAGTAGAAAAATATAGCTACCTCTAATAAAAAGTCACTTTAATTTGTAATTATACAATAATTAAAAAATTCGTAGCAACGTGAATTTATTTTTATGGAAAAATATAGTTATATTTTTCACATAATTATATTTTTTTAGAATTATATCGCAAAAACACACATACATACACAGTCATATCTATTTCATTATGATAAAATGAGAATTTTTTTCGCGAATTTAAAAATATACAAAAAACGCAATAGATTTTGTAAAATATATATAATTTTTCTCTATTCTGGCTTATAAACTCATCAGCTTTCATCAAGCTATCTAAGCGCTATTAGCTGCTGAATCCTGTAATAGATAATTTACTTGCGACTTTTATACGAGGTGATTATGCACGTATTTCGGGCCGCAATTTCTTAGACCTCAAATTTATAGCGTTATACTCTAACCATCTTACACGAGCATTAGATTGCATTACGTTATATAAGATCACGTTACGGCAGAGGACTTACCGTTGCCGCAGTAATTAACCTGGTAGTACTTGAAGGATCGCGAGGGTCGTTGCGCCGGATCTTGTAGACCGATGATAGATCCCTTTAGAGCCCGTGATACATCAAAAGGGAGAGAATCCGTTTCGATCGCGCAGACTAATTCGCAGAACAGGATTAAATCGCCGAGACAATGAATCGACGAATTGGTACATGGGTGAGCCAATCAGATGCTTTAATGAGACCGAATGTACTACGTAACGTAGGGTGGCAAAGACAAACGTTAATTTCGATTGAAGATATCTTTAAGAAAATACTGGAAAATAACTAAATTTCATACTTATTACTTTTCATGATCTCTTAATTTTCCAATATGCTGCTGTACCTTTGCGTGTATCGTAAGATATTATAAAATAGAATAAGTTAATAGCTCAGTTGTTTAAAATACCGAATATATGTATAATTTCAGAATAGCCAACCATTAAATTGTCTGCAAAAGCTTTATGTCCATCCATATTTATTCATTTTTTACAGCATCTCATGAAAAAGCTTTTGAAATAAATATGAAGTTTATAAGTGACAAGCGTTACATATATAAATTATTTTATAAAAGTAATACATCCTTCAAAGCTTAATTTACCTTTATTTGAAGGTATATAAATTCTTTAATCTCCCTCTCTCTCTCTCTATGAAAGAGATTTACCAGTACTTAATAAAATGTTAATAATATATATTAAAATGTTTTTGAAACAGTAGTCTTTGAATCATATCGATTTATTTTTATTATGTTTATAAATGTCTCTTCCTCTCGTTTGTTTCTTTTTTCCTTTACAGTGTTAAAAAGTTTGCATGGTTGAGTATTTAACTTTTCGCTATGAAATCGTAATTTCTAAATACATTCGTTTGTACAGCACATTCGTTTGTAATATAACAAAAGCAACTATATTGCATTATTTTTATAACTTCGTTTAGAGTTTTAAATTTGTTTATGAATCCAATAATGGCGCTGCATGCAAAATAAATGAAATAAAACTTTGAGATATTCGAGGCAAAAAATATTCAACACAACTTACGTGAATATTTAAAATATTAAAACTTTATTGACTTGTTTCTTAACTTAATTTTCTAAATTATAATAAAAATAATTACTATTTCATGCTCTTTATACTCTATTCGAAATGTATTCAATGAAGATACAAGAGGTTACAAGAATTACTTGAATTTATTAAATCAGAATGTAAAATTTCTATTCACTTTCGGAAAATAGTCTTATTTCTATTTCCTTCAAAGTTAAGCGAGCTCACATGGAGCAACGATATTGGATTTCTATATTTGGAGTAAGTTGATCAAGTTAGTTGACTCATCATTGCATCAATTTGATCGCATATCCGATATTTTCGCATAACATGATATAAACATCTATTGCCAAATGTCGATCACAAAAGCACAACCGTCATCCTATTCGCAATTATACCTCGAGATAATACCTCTCGTGTCAATGTCGCTGATATTCAGGAAAAATGACGAAAATCCGTTCACCATTCACCGAAGGACGCTGGTAAATTGTCCACGATGCAATCGAGACCGTCATAAATTCCACGAATAATTCTCTTTCTCTCTTTCATTTTCTCGAAAACGATTCATTTATTGTTAAATATTTAGTTGCGAAAAATTGCAATACAAAAACTTATATAATTTTGTTGCATTTAATTTCTGTAAAAAAAAGAACTCGCTTAATTTTTCCATTATTATTCTTGCAGTTAAATATAAATTATTTTGTTATGCTTAACATTTTTCTGTAGAGTATTAATGACATCAAAAATAAAAATATACTTATGAAAGTTTTTAAAATGATATTTATCGTGTCTCTACATATGAAAAATATACGTATAATTTTATTTTTCTACACTTTGAAATTTTTTATTTATTTAATCACAGCGATAACTTAAAAAGACGCGCAATGCATTGAACAATTTTTCCAATGTCATTCAGTTCGAAAAATACCAAATCGTTCGGAAGAGAACCTTCTTATTGCCGCTCAATAATTCATACTGCATCGTGTATATCGTCTCGTTCGATTCCCGATTCTTTCTGCCGCCGTTATTATGCTTCCATCGAGTTGTCGTCACGAGGTTCGCTTCCGCCATCGCTTTTCTTTTCTGAGTCTCCGCTCGTGAGAAGCAAAAAGAGAATGCCGGCAAAATTGAGAAAGTGCAAGCTCGTCTGGCGGTAGCGTCCTTTCCCATCAGGGATTAAACTCTCCGAGGAAGTCGTAATTATAGAATCTTCGAGGCGACATTTCGAAGGCCGTGCAAGTCCTAAGCACTTAGTGTTTATGGTCCGTTACGATATCAGTGAGCAAACATCTTTAGACATCTCTAACGAGAATGTAGTCGTAATTAGGATGAAGTTGGAACTTGTAATTAATTTAATGTAGTAGGAAATTATAGGACTGAAATTTTTGTTGTAAAATATAATACGGCACCATATGATGTCAAAAATCTTCATTTTCAAAAGATACCAATTTTATAGAACTTCGATCATTTTTTTTTTTTCATAGAACGGATGAGAGGAAACTTCGAAGAACAAGATATTGACGAAGGTATTTTAGGGCTCGAGTGACGAATGAATTTAAACCGCTCTTAATCAGATGTGTAGAAAACTCTTTAAGAAGAGTCAAAGGCGGGTTTACATTGCCGATAATTCGCTTAAATGCGGCTTCTCGAGGCAAGATTTACACAGCGCTACGTCAACATATACTGAGCTGCATGATGAGAAATCGAGGACGCAGCCTTTGCGGCTCGAATCTACCCAAGGGTAGCGTGGCCATTACGGATGCATTTGCTTTACTGGCAAATGCATTAATAATTTCAAGCAAGGGTCCCCGAAGAGCCCGCTGAATGTTCTTCGGATAGTAGTCCGCTCGTTTGGTCCGCCAGCTCGGTATTTTGCCTTGACTACGCATGGAATCTCTCGATGAATGGTGTATACTAATGAAGCGTGCATACACTGCCCGGATTATTTTACGGTGTAATTATCTGTGTCTCAGTAAATTATTTCATAGCGACAGCGATGCTCCCGATATGTATCTCGTTGCCTCCCGGCCATCGTATCTGCAGTGCAGAAACTCGCGCGATAATCTGGATTATCAATAAAGGCTTTATTGCAGAGCCCCGCTTATTTCGAAACTAGATATCGCATTTATTTTACATCTTATAGGTATATATTCTGCATACATTAAATAAATTATTTTCTATATATTATGAAAAAAGAATATAATACACATATATGATATAAAACTATTATTTAATTTTTAGTAGAGTTTTTTATAAGTTTAATCGATAGATTAAACAATTTTTAATTGAATTTAAGAGAACGGCTCGGGTCTCGCGTTCGAGCTCGGCATAAACGGATTTTATGCGCTGCAATTTACTTTCCCGTGCATGCACTTACTTTTTATCGCCTTAACATCTTAATTCGCCATTAAGTCGCGGCTCAAAGCCAAGTCGAGTCGTCGTTGTCGTCATTCCATCGCTTGATGGGCGGTTAAAGCTCCCGCGTGACGCGCATCGCGACGTCGAAGCGGCGACAAAGCTTTCTTGAGAACACGTTTGCAGTGCATTAAGACCATTGCACGCGTCTCGCGGACGAACAGATTTCCGGGTCGTTCATGAATATTTAAAGGCGGACGAGATAGGGCGACAAAAGGATCGGAAGGGCTCCGCTAAGGGCCTTAAACGCTCGGCAAACAACCGTTCGCGACGTAAGTTGGTTGACAGAATTTTACATGCATTTCGAAGCGAGTTGCTGCAAATCTCTTCGATCGTGTAAAACTGCCACTGTAAAGTATCGAAAGCGCGATAAATTCTTCCGAAAATCATTATCTTTGATTTTAATACGCCGTATAATAAAATGAAAAAGTTATTATTACTTATCGATTGACTGTTCTTTAATGTTTAGTTTCATTTTTTTTCTACGACTTTGTATTAGAGCATTTAACTATCTGCCCGAAATAAAAATCAAGTTTTTAAAGGCTCCGTCAGCCTTTTGAATTTTCGAACGCATGGCAATTAGTATCCTTAGAAGATTCCTATTACGATGTCTAATTACCTTCACGGTATTCGTAAATTAGGTCGAAAGCGGACAGGGGGGGGGGGGGGAAAGAAGATAGCAGCTTGTACGGTCTGCACGGGGGTGGAAGTGCTTTTGATATTCGCGCGGAAGGTGCCGGGGCGCGTTTATGACGATGGAAACGTTAACGGCACTGGAAGCCCGTCGTCACGACGTAGGTAAGAAGGGGATGATAAGTGACAGAACCCTCATATTTTACTATGCTCGCTCGCAACGACGTGTGTTACATATACGGCGGCTTCGTTTACTCCTAACTCTCCTTTCGCTGCGAACTCTCCCTGTCGTCGTCCCTCCCCTACGACCTCGTGCATAACTTCTGAGTAGTTTCACCGGCGCTGCCATACTTCTTCGCGAATATCCAAGGAAAGAGGCGCACGGGGATCTATTTTCGTGTTCCGTACGCTAGATTTCCAAAGTTGCATTATTGATTTGAAAAAGAGCACCGAGGTAAATTCGAATTTGGAGTATGTAAACCTGAAAATGTATTTCAAATTCTAATGAAAAAAATAAGCAATTGGAGAAATTTTACATTAAAAAGCTTCAATTATTGTTTTTCATTATTTCACAATATATCAAGTATTATTAGTTTTATTAGTTCAATTAATTTTTGAAAGATTAAAAATTCATTTAGAATTACATACACGCGATTAGCAGAAGGAAGTTATTCGAATAATAGTAATCATTGCTCTTATTTTAAATCTACAGTACAATGATTAATCATTTAATCATTATTATTACAAACTTGCAAAAAATGCAGCTGAATATTTCTCAATCAACATATACATATACAAGTTATAATTGTCGCTCGTCAGAAACAACCTCGAGAGTACCAGATATATCACGTATTTATCTCGGAAAAGTTTTTACTTTCTCATACGCGTTTCGTTGGCCATCGAAAACATCGCTTCGCTTAAGCGAAACTTTGAGCTGTCTCGTTTTTCCGCCAATTTGCAAGCCGCATGGCCATTAAAACGCCTCAGAACGAGTTCAAGCGCGCTAATTTACGGGCGAATTACCGAACAGACGCTCTCATTAGGCATCCCGCTGCCTTCTGCGCGTACATTCGCTAATTGCGATCGAAGGAAAACACGTCGCGAATGCCCTCGAAGTGACGATTCTCGCAAGTTACCCAAACTGAATTCTTGTTGACGAACGCCGGATGCAATTTACACATCTAATTTTGTACAAGAAATTGGCGAGGGAAAGTATTAGTTTATTAGCTAGCTGACTGATTAAACGATAATGTAGAACACACAGAATATACATAATTAATGTAATTACAAGTATGAAATGATTTTACACATACCTATATTCGTTTGAGGCTAAATCTTTAAATCATCGCAATAAAAGAATCTATTCAGATTGGGTCTATCTTGGAAAAATTATACAATACATTTAATTAATTATCATGTATATGAAATTAAACAAATTTTTTAAGAACAAAATTTAGCAATTTAGCAATAAACAAAGACTTAGATTAATGATTCAACGTATTAATTTTACAATAAATTAAAAAAATTACAGAAAGAAATTTAAAGAGTTCATATTTTAATAGCAATGCATCTTTTTGGAAAAAATTGATCAAAAACACGACGAGATATGTAATGTAATAACGAGCTGAAACGTTTGCAGCTAGCGATGTTAATACTGCTCTCAAAGCAAAGCGCAATATTCTCGAAACGATGATTATACAAGTTGAGAAATGAAAAGTTAATGATACAAATTACACAAACTTCTCGAGTTTAATTCGCTTATATAAATTATGATTATCATAATAAAAATACCTGTATAACGATTATCTGTTGAAAATGCGATTCAAATAACAGGCGATGAATCGCAGAAATTTATTTGCATTTTTATTTTTTCATCAGTTAATCTTGTAAATAAATCTGCGTCGCATGAAAGCGTTAAATTAAAATTTTTTCCAGCTCTATGTTTTGTAAATCTTTATTTTTTGAAATACATGAATGTTTTTAAAAGACGGTTACGAGATCTCCGTTTCTGAGATGAATGGCGGACTATAACGGCTGAGTGGAGAATAATTTGAGTAGAATATCGCGCTTTTCCAGCTAAGCTAGTCGTTCGCGATAATGAGGTTGCCTTAATTGGCAATCTCAATTATTTTTTTATTACCATTAATTGTCCCTTTATTACCATTTGGCGTACCTATTAAATCTTTAAAACTTTAACTATGCTGATTTTTTCTAAACGTATTTTTATTCATTTTTCTCTGTAAAATTATGATTAAAATTTATTAACTTTATGACTGCTTTAATTATATATCGATATCCGTTTTAAAACGTGCTTGTACAAAAAGTACAAAAAAGCGAATTCAGCTATTCATATGATTTCATTAAAATATTAAAATTTTATTAAAATCATATGAATGGTTTTGTTTAATTACATAAATGTGTGCGAGTAAAAGAAAGAACTAATCGGTTCCTCTTAAAATTTAAACGTTTAATCTCTTCGGAGCAGTTTGCGAATCCAGACATTCAATCCGGTAATTAGCCACGCAAATAGATACTAATAGATGCTAATAGCGTGCTGGCGAAGGAAAGTAACGCACGAAAAGTTGTTGACGTTCTTGCCACTTTCCTTGCTCGTTTTTGTCGCAGCCGATACTGCTATAAAAGCTGTGTTCACGTGAATTGGGACAACTCATGCGTGCATCGTCGTGGCAATCACATCAAAGAGCATCACCGTTGATGGGAGAAGCAAGATAAGAGCCGTTACCGGAAGATTCACGACGCCTCTTCCATCTTCGAAGGGAAGAAACAGTACACTAATTTCATCGCGCGTTTAATAAACATTGCCGACTGCCATCCGCGCTCGTGTGCAATTAATTCTGTATAATTGCGATTATCCGACGAGACGGAGTCGGATTGAGTCTAGGTCCCTTTTTCATTAAAGATGCAAACTGTCTGAGAATGAAAAGGATAATCGAAGAGGGACGAGGAGAATTTTAACTTGAATTCGGTTCTGTAATAAACAAGAGATAAGAAAACTTTAAATTTTAATATCATTTTATTATATGTAACGTATATAGTTGGACTTTTCTTTCACGTGAAAGAACTAGTTAAAGTTTACATTGTTTAAAGTTTACGATAATAAATTTATGTTACGTTTACGATATTTAAAATTTAGTTTCCGGTAATATGTGTTATTCTTTAATTCATTTTTAAGGAGACTGAAATTTGTTTTCGTCAACAAATTATTTCATCTTTCACTTTTATTAATTTCAATCTTACGCAATTCTTATCTAATTAAACCTGGTTAATCCTGACTTTTTTTATTTTGTTTTTTATTATTTTTGCATAATCATTTTCTATTGTAAATTATTTTTCCTCTTATCGTTCCATTTTGAAAGGAAAATTACACGATCGACTACCTGAAGTTTTCTGATTATACTTCATCTTCGATTTTCATCCCCCTTTGTCGCGTACTCCATAAACAGTCGTGGGTATGCAGCATCGGTTGATGCAATTAAGTCCGTGTAATTATGATTTTCCACAAGAGCGGCAGCGGTTCCACTTTCTTAACGAGAACGAAGTTGCCAAGAAATACAATAATCGAGAGAAAGAGAAAGACAGCGAGAGACGCAGGCGTTGAAAGCTGGCTCGTTGTGACTGATTAAACATAGCTCCTACTTACGTCTTATAAGTCCCGTATAATTGCAATTATTTGCAATAATTGACAGAAGTTTCCTTAATCAATGTGAATTCTATAATTAGTAAGAGAGAGGATATTTTACTGTGAAATCATATTCTTTGAGAAAGATTTGTGAAGTATCAGAATTTTCATTTTAAATTGTTGAAAAGATATGTACTTTTTTATGATTTTCTTAATACGTATTTTCATTTAGATAAAAGAGAGAAAGAGAATAATTATACCTAATTACCCTATTTTTATACTTCCCGCATAATTAACATTCTATACATAATAATGTGTTGGAGATATTAGTTAACGTACATAATTAATATATATTGTTATTCAATCACATTCGTAATCATTATGATAGGCACATAATCATTTCTATTACTGGATATGAAATTCATATAACATTATTGAATTGATATTACTGTTTTATTGATGCGGATCGTGCAAACACTCGACTGCCAAATTTCAGACATATTGTCCGTCGGCAGTTCCGATAATGACGGCCGCAGCCGTAACAAATGTACGTTGACCTCAAATGCCGCGTAAAGCAATTCCGGTAATGGGCATCTCGGACCTCTCGCCTGGGGAACAAGCCGCGGCAATCGAAGTACCACACGTCGAGGGGGAGGCCAGAAACGTCTCGCAAAAAGCGAGGAGTTAGCCCGGTTTCTGTGAAGTGTGCTTTTTGAGCTTGCACAACCAGTCGCACGTTCCCTCCCATCCCGGCCAAGTCGACGTGGGTGGACCTGTATCGCGGGCCATTTGTTTTCGCGACGTTGAAAAATGTTCTTTCTTTCGGTTCCTTCGCTAGCTCACCCGGGTCAATGTCTCGACAGCCACCCACATCCAATTTCCTTAACTGGCACATACAATAAGCCCGTGAGAGCTCGTAAATTGATATTTCATTCAATCGTAAGGCGGGATTGATGAATATAAGTATGAAAATGTGGAGAAAATGGTGTAGCTACTTTTAATTATTTAATATAATATATTAATTTATTATTTAATTAATCAATTATTTCTTAAATGTTATATATATATAAAACACTAACACTAAGTTGAATATATTTATTCAACAGGTTACTTTATAATAATTAATCGCGATAAAAATCGACCGCGAATACTTTAGGGAACTTTTATTATGTTTACCGTTGTTGAAAAAAAGGCAACACGGTAACATCGGGATAACGCGTGTGAGTTGCAATCCCGTTATGCGATCGGCCGACGGGCATCGTGTTTCGCATTTCCGGTCGATCGGACGGACGCACCTCGCGCATGCACGCGGCGCGGCGGCGCATTAATTCCGTTCCGCGTCATTGCGACGATATAACGCGTCGCGAGTCGCTTTTCCGTTCGATTTATCGCCCAATCTCATATTTATTGGACGCGCGGCCAATTTCCAATTTACACAGCCGTGGTTAACGTGCCGTGAGCCTGTCGACTGTAGCCGCCTAACTGTGCGCGCCCACCGCTAAGAGGCTCGGCGTTATATCCGGCTTAATTGGATCGGGATTAAATTAACTTCCGGCTGTGATAGAGAACCTTAATGCGCGCATCTTCGGTCGACATATATAGGGTAAACGGACCAGTGAATGACCGAATTGTTTTTCATACCAATGAATGACTATCACAATTTTTTAATTTATTATCATAAATTATTTATTCATCATGTAAAAAATAATAGTATAAAATATAATTATAATCAGTACTTTCCAAAATTACCATTATCCACTTATTTTACTAAAAATTGGACGATATTGAAAGAAACAGTAACGAGCTATAATAG
>VBVR01002107.1:0-24919 GCA_011638315.1 Tetramorium parvispinum
GTTTGAGGAAATGAGCAGAGCGGTAATGCGCACGAAGGAAAATCCAAGTTTTCCCGTGCCGAGCATCTTACTGACGTATGGCTCTATGTCGACGTCTTGGAGATGCTGATAGGTGTGAGCATGATAGAGTCTTAACGTCGAATCGAGCCTGATACTGACCCACACACCGTCACCCAGCCATGCCAATTGTCGGACTTGAGACTCTCTGCGAGGATGCGCGTCCACTGTGCACTATAAAATAGAAGTTCCGGTTTTATCAATTTATTAAATTTAATCCTTATCTCTTTTTCGTACTAAGATAGCATATCTTTTTAAGAATTATTTCAATTCTCTACCTCAAGCGTTATCGAAATAGGATCGATCACGTGAATCTTATTTCTGTATCCACACCACACCGTCTTTCCGCTAACCGCGGTCATGCATCTAATGGAATGTTGAGGGCTACCGAGTGTGATCACATGGTATTGAGACAAATCCCACTGCCCGTCGGCGCCTCTGCGGAATATCGTTACAGTTCCATCCGCTAAAGCGATCAGAACTCGACCCTGCACGTGTCTAATGAGAAGAGAGGTTTTTATTAATCTCTCATCAGCAAAATCTTCCAATTAGGTTCACAATATCAAATCCTTGCTTAAATTTTCCTTTTTGTATGCTACTATTTAAAAGAGCTACGTACACAATAGCTAATGCTGCATCCCTCAGTTTCACGGAGTGCAGGCACACCGACCATTTAGCAACGGCCGAGTGTACGAAAACCGCGCCGTTTTGAGCTCCGAGCCACATGGTCGGTTGTACGGATGACATCTTCTCGATGGGTGTCTCCTCGACGATCTCCTCTTTCGTCTCCTCGTTTACGGCGTCTTTGTCGTTCGAGCGTGATGGATGCGCCTCGGCATTGCACCGTACGAAGTTTACCTTTCCCAAGTTTGCGGTCTCGCTGTCTATACTCTCCAGACTTTGCGGTTCGTTCGTGGAGTTCTGATCCGTCTCGGCAGACTTTTCGGTATTCTCATTGGCCTGATCCTCCGACTGATTGTCAGATTCGCTTTTATTTTTATCTTCTGCATCCTGATGATTCCTCTGGCCGTTCTGGTCGTCGTTCTCGTTTGCGTTCGTCACATCCTCGCAGACGCCGTTGTTGTTCTCGTTGTCGTTCGCCGAATTGCGGATTAAATTCTCATCCGAGGTTTGCGCGTAATCGCTTTCTTTGGCACCGGGCACGCTCGCGATGCAGAGCAAATGTCCCTGACAAATGTTGAACACCTTCAGAACGTCCGCCGGATTGTTCGCGTCTATCACTGTGACCTTGGACATCTTCTGCGTCGAGGTGCAGATCCAGACGAGCGAGCTGAGCTGTTGCTCCCACCGTTCCGCTTCGAGTCGTCGGTTCTCGTTCTCCTGCAGCTCCTTGTCCAGGTGCTCCACGGCATCTTCTGCCTCTGCCTTCGTGTTGCTCGTTTCCTGCGCCTCGGCCGCGTAAAACACACTTCCGCCGACCATGCATCCGCCATCGCGCGTTTTACCACTGCTCAGATTAACACCGGCGCCGCACCAAATCTGATAAAATCGAGAAAAAATACATTTATTAATCTTTCTTCGTTAAGAGAACGGGATAATACAACACGCACCTTCATGCCTGGCTCGGTTTCTTGCAGGGGTCGACAGTAAACCGGAACTGGAACGGGAGGTTGCCTGACGGGAGCGCTTGGTTTCCCGGGTAAACTCCATCCGTAAGCTTGCAGACGGCCGTCCTCCTTCTTAACGTGCGCCCGCACCTGACGATACTGTTCTCTTCGCTCGCTCGCGCGTCTCGCTACGAGCTTCTCGGATGATCTGCAAAGACGACATGAACGATTACGTTTATCGCAGACTCACGAGTCTCGAGCGAGAAGGGAAAAAACCGTTGCGACTTTTCCGAGTTAGCAAATGGTAAACTGTGACTGTTGACTGTTCGACCATCCATTTCACCACACATATCCTCCGACCATTTTGGTTCCATCTTCACCGATTCTCACAGTCGACAATAGTCTCATTTTTGTAAATTTACTGACGTATAGGATACGTATGTTAGATACGGGCTAGATATATCTATGGGCTCTCTATCGTACTTCTTAGAATCTGATGTTGAAGCGGAAAGTTAGAAGTAGAGCGGAACAGATTTACCTGATGACCAATAAGCACCCCACCCGAAGCCAGAAAAACCAGGTATCTCTTGACAACGTCACGAGGGAGAGGCAAGGACGAAACCCGAACAACAAAAAGACCAAAAGCGCAATAACAAGAGTGAAATAAAGGCCAAGTTTATAACGTAATCAAACTTCATTTATTTCTTTCGATCAATAATGATCGCATGTTATTATTTTTCCAGAAATTGTACAAATTCGTATTTACAAAATTATGTATTTCTTTTCTTTTGTTCAAACATATTACTGTGAAAAATTGATCTATCTATCTAATGGTTTAATTAGTGCAACTCTTGCACTTTTATGAGCAATATATACATTATCGTAATATACAAACCATGCTAAAACTTGATTAACGAGTAATTTGATAAAGAAATTTAAAAGTAGAATTAAAGATATATAATAATCAAAACAGAATATGGGAAGAATAATCTTGAATGTATCATAAAACGTTTGTTTCCATCTTGATGATGCCCAGATCCCATAAAATTTTCCTCTCTAAATATTCATCGAAAGCCAAAAAGATTACAGAATGAAGCGAAAACTGGTTAATACATGTATACATCAATGCGCGCAAACTCGCCAATAAAAAAACAGGCTAAGATTATTATTTTGAAAAGACTCACGTCTTTTTAGTGCAATTGAGACTAATATCGTGAATCGTGACAAAAGATTATGGATCCCAACTGACCAAAGAGGATTCTAATCTGTAAAGATGAGCAATTCAGAAAGTCATACTAAATTTTTTTCCCTTAATTCAGTCCCACATGGATTATAAAATAGCATTACCTTTTGTACGGTTCGTATGATTTTGATAAAACAGTACCAAAATTACGCGTTGAATTGCAGCCTGTGCATAACATTACATATTCGCGAGAGATATTTTCCTTGGAAAAGAAAATGAACTCAAGCTCTCATTAAAATGATTAGATCAGGAAAAAAAACAGAAAATGATAAAGAAAATAAAAATAAGATCTAACAGATTAAAATTAGACAGGTTTCGATGTATCAAGTCGACGTAACATATCTACGTGCATGTAGTAAAATTTGATTGATTTCTCACATGGTGTCTCCTTGGTCGAGAAAGTCTTGGCGACTTTTCAACGTACGTCTACGCATGGCATCCAGGGGCGGTGCTGGGACGACCTGATTCGCCGGTGCACTGTACCGGACGTGCGGCAACGTGTGCGCGGAACGCACTAATGTCCCTCGATCGGCCGGGCCTGTGAAGAGATTGCTAAAACTGAAACAAAAAGAACGGATTAGTCCTCTTTTAATCTATTTCCTTTCTCGTTTTCGTTCGATAAATACATATCGATAGACACGTACAACTTCCACACTGAACCCTTCCCGCCCGAGATGCTGGAAGGATCGGTCTTGCTGGCTCTTATCATCTCTGTCCACCTCACAGCCTCTTGGAGTTCCATAAATCGTTCTTTATATTGATTTCGTTCCATGAGCACTCTTGCCATCTCCACGCGTGTAAATCGCTTTCTCTGAGACAGAGGTACATCCTCTTCATCGTCGCTTTTCGTCGCTTTAGCCGCCGCTTCTGCCTCTTCCTTAACCTTCTTCAGTTCTTCTTCGAGGGCGGTAATTCGATGCCGCGATCGTTCACGCGTCTGTTGTAAACCTCGAACTTCCTCTCGTAATATTTCTTGCTCACTAGAATGTTAAAGTTTCTAATAATATCTAGAAATTATATCGGTATTGAAATAAGTATTTAATAATGACATACCTCGTCAATTCATCCACTTTGACAATTAAATCATCCTTGACAACGTTAAGCGCATTTCTACAAGAAAATATCTAATGTTAGACTATTAAAATACACAACAAAAATATATTAATTTATTAATAAAATGAAAAACTTACTTTGTTGCTAGCAATTCATTGTTCTCCATAATAAGATTTTCTACTTCTTTTCCCATGCCTATGAAAAATAAATAAATATTAATAATTACCATCTAACTATAGTAACACAATAAAATAAGACTTTTCTTTTATAGAGACGAAATATGTTATATTTAAATATTGTTTTTGTAATTATATTTAAAATTCTTATTTTTTTATTTACAATGTTACATGCATAGCAGATAATTAAGATAAATAAGAAGCAATGTATTCATTGTAACTAGAAATTCTGATTTTTATTCGTAAATAATTATTATGTAGAAAGCATGGTTGAGAAACTGTTCTGTCTATAGATTTGATGTTAATTGAAAAAAATGTATATCGTACATATCCTGTATATTATACGAAAACATTAATAGTATGTCTTACCGAAGAAGTTGTCATTGACTGCATGGTAAATTAGTGTCATGCGATCGCGTGTTGGAAATATGACACGAGCCAGCACAGGATGCGGTAGCAAATAATGAAACACAATATAAAGATAATACAAGTTAAGAAATTGTTAATTCAAAACAGATGGATGAATATATGATATATATGAATGTATATATTTACAAGTCATGAAAGCATCAAACATACCTGACGAAGCGTATTCTCCAGGATGTACTAAACTTCCTAAAATCAGAATGTCTTGATTTAGTTTTTTTCATAAGACGGAAAAACATTCTTCAAGATAATTTTTATTTATAATGTGAATGTAGTACCGGTGATATCTGCGCCTTCATCCATTTCGCCTAGCGCATCCGCGTCTTGGAAACTTAATTCTTGATACAACGTATTGCCGCTTCGTTGCTCTCTCTCAGTTCTGCTTCTACCTCCTGGCGTAGTGGCTAATTTCTCTATGGTCGGCGTCGTTGGCGTTATTAAAGTTGGCGGTACTTCTGTTTCCGGACTTTCATCTGGAAAAGTATATTCTTAACTTAGAATCGTGCATTACGAAGAAAACTCTACAAGATCTTATCAAACGCAACATACGTCTAGATATAGCTGTAGTCTTATTCTCTTGTACTGGTTGATCAGTTAGTTGGCTTTTGTCGGACGTTTCAATAGCGGCTTCGCTACTGCTGTCCAACATTTCGGTTCTCAAGTTAACGACATTCGATACAATATCCTCTTGAACGTCTTCGGCGTTTATGCTAGCTTCCAAACTCTGAAAGCCGTAACTAAGCGGCCCAGAACTACGCGACATATGAGCAAGTCCAAGGGAAGGTAACCGCGATGGTGCACGACTGGCAGATACGCTCTCTAATCTTTCTGTACTACCAACCAGCATTTTGGTCCTCTCCATGTAATCGACATGAGTCTTAAATAATTCCGTATATCTGTCGTGCAGCCGGGAATACTCGCGTTTCAATTCAGCTTCCTTTTCCTCGAGCCGACCAACTAAAAAAAATATTGACTATTCAATGGTATGTATAATTTTCAATAATGTAAGATAATTCCAGAACTATCATAGAACTGGACATAGAATATACTCCATATTTTCAAAACATCAATATTCAACAACAATGTTTAATGCAAGCAAGAGATGTTCAATTTAAATAATCTTTCATTTACTTTAAATAGCAAGCTTTACACTAATGTGTAAAAAACGAAATGATTATTTATTAGAAAGCGACAAATATACAACGTCACAAATGAACTCATAAATAAAATAATAGAATATGAGAATGAACGAAAAAAATTAATGAACAGAAAACTATAAGAAATGTATAACCTGCACCCCGTTTCTTGCGCAAACTATCACAAAATGTATACAAAAATAAATATAACATAAAACAAAAAAACAAAATCTTCTACTCTACTGTAAAGAGAAGAACTGTAAATGGGTAGACTGGAAGCGCCAATGGCATTTGTACCGTGATCGTGGGAGTTCTTAGTCTTCAATTCCAGCATTCTTACGATAGATTCTAAGCTATCAATCTTCGACAGAAGCTCCTTCCTCTCATCCTCAGAAACATCTTCCAGTTCGAGAAGTTTCTAATATAAACATAAATTGTATTATTTTGTAGAAATTTATCGATTTAAAATAGCGTATTACATTAAAATAGAAATAAGTAATTACCTGATCTGATGCTTTTCTCAATTGCTTCTCCCTTTCGTACTGCGTGACAAGCTGCTCATTATCTTCTCTTAATAGCTCTAGTTCGACTTCACGTTCTTGATTCTCGGTATATGATATATCCAGACATTCTAATACATTGACTAGCAGTGGCATCAAATCTTTCACTACATCCTCATCGTATCTTGCTATCATCTTCTCGAACTCCTGATAGATGCTGCCTGCCAAAGACTGCACCTTCTCCGACATGACAACATGGCTATCCTCGTGCGTGCCGTAGACCGTTTCTTGATCCATTTTGACCAGTGTTTTATGTATATATGTATAATATATCTATCTATATACCTGTAACAATATTAGAAAAAACTTAGTATAATATAATACATTCAGATTAAATTAAAGAAGCAAATTCATTAATATTAGCTCCATTCCATATATATATTTTGTTTCTACAAAAACTATCATGTTAGTAGAAACTAAACTACTCAAATATACTCTGTAAATATAAGATATGACAATACAGATAGCCAATTTATCAGAAACATGTTTTGTAAATTGTCTAATAAATTTTGGCAAAATGCCAGCAGAGATTTAGCAAAATTTACAGATATGGTTGAACAAGCTGAACAACATCTATTATTTCTGTAATCATAATTGTAATCTTAGTTCATAATTTATATATATATTATAAAGATTTGGCTCAATTTCTACTGGCAGTATAGTGTTAGTTATATCGACAAATTCTACTGGCGGAATAAAACTTTAATGCAAATGCAATTGTTACCAATCTGCTACAGGATTCTGTTTGACTAGCGAGCAAATTGCTAACGTACTTCCAGAGAGTTAAACTTCTAGAAAATAAATTTTGCAAAGTGTCTACAAATTGTATCAACAGAATATCAGCCGAAATATAAATTCTCAATAAAATGTGATAACAGCAGATTGATTGCAAGTCGAAAAGCATCAGTCATCCCGTAATCATTTAAATGATCTACCGTTTGAATGATTACAAAATGACATGACTCCACTGGCAATCTGCTGTCGGATTATGTTAGCAGGCTGGCAAAGCAGGAGCCTAATGCAGACGCAGTTGGTGCCAATCTGCCGCGGCATTCTCAAATCTGCGAGCTAATTGCCAGCACGCGGCTAACAATTCACTCGCTGGAGAAAGGAGTGAATTTTCCTGTATGCACCTCTCGCAACATCTGGTCACGACGATAAAAAAAACAATTTTTTGTCGCTAATCAATGCACTACTCAACTCTTTGGACTCGACAGAGTTACGTTGCACTTTTCACAGCCAGTTAGACGGATCCCGGGCGGCGGGCCGTCGACGGGGGCGTTAAAGGGCGCAGAGGGATGCGCGTCTCCGAGCGCGGGGCATGAAGCGCGTCGGTCGGCGCGCCGTCCATTCGCCGGAGCTGCGAGAGGAGGCAGCGGCAGAGCGGCAGCGGTCCACGTACGCGATCGACGCACGTCGTCGGGCCGAAGGACGTCAGGCGCATTACTCCGCTTATAACCTCCTGCGGGCGACACCGTCCAAGGTGGTGGTGTCGCGCTCGAGCAGCGAACGGCGGAGACGAGACGCGCGGTCTCTCATCGCATCATCTGCGAGTCGTCCTCTCTCTCTCTCTCTTTCCCTCTCTCTTCCTCCCGTCGTGGACTCACCTCGTCCACCTCGTGCGCCACTTGCGCGCGGACGGGACCGACTCGGTCGCCAACGATCGCGCGTGACAATTTCGCAACCACTTCTTCCTTCCTCTTCCTTCCCTCGAGGGAGGGAATTCCTGGGCTCTTCGCGGGCACCCTCGGCGTGACAGGCTTGACAGTCGCGCGACGCGGTGGGACTCACTCCGTCCGTCCGTCCAGACCTCGTCTCTCCCCGCGGAATCCGCAGCGCAGCGCGAGACTGTCGATCGACACGGTCGGCCTTCAGGCCGCGCGAATCCCCCCGGCCATCTCTCGCCAGCCAGCGATCCGCAGTCCCCTTCGACCCCGATTGCAACGTGTTCGGAAATAGATGCGCGACATCCCCGTCGGACCGTCGTACAGTCCGTCTGCCCTCCGCCTCTCTCACTCTCGGTTCATTTCCGTTAGGTGGCCGTCGCGTCATCCGACGGCTCGCACGGGCGGCTGATAGCGCGCCGCGCTTATCATTGACCGACGTGATTCTACGTGGCGCGACTGGGCGCAACCACGACGCGTCGCGCGAATCTACGATCTCAAAATTCTCGTCATATAAGAATCGAGAGATGTGAGAGGATTTTCCGTCCAAAAGCGTGTGTGATGGTCGCATTGCAATTTATTTGCTATCATGCCGTATACAATAATTTAAGAAGCTTTCTATATAACAAGGAAGTAAACAAAGGTGTTCTTATATTGTACATCGCACGAGCATCAAAAGAAAGACGAAGTTAAGGGCTATATAAACGAATTATATGACTCTATACATGATATTATGCTTCTTTTGTTATATTATGTTATATAAGAATGTAATATCAATACGTTCATCCAATGTAAACTTGTATATCTATCTAATATCCATTTCTACCAATGCATATTAAATTTAATCTTGATTTAACTGACTTTCTATTTCTCCAATTCTTAGGATTAAAAAAAAGATGAAAAGACTCCTGTTCACTTCCTACAGTCATTTTGGATTGATGTTATCGAAGCGAGAAAACACATATGAAAATTCTTGCAACATACATTGACATAAAAATATTTTTTAATGAAATAGTGTTTGTAATCGATATACTTGTAAAATATACCAAACATTCTTTTTGTTTTGGTAATCAATAACCCGAAAAAAAAATTGAAAACAAGATGTTTGATAATTAACAAATTAAAATTAATATTTGCTTTCACTCATTACATTATAAGAAAATAGAAGTCCTCGGTACATATTTTAATACTACAATTCTTTTAAACAAAATTGTACTAAAATGAAAGACGAATACGTTGCTAGAGTAATTTAGTTTCTTAATATTACTTTAAATCCCTTGTAGTTCACAATTTGCAATCTTAAACCGAGATTAAAGTTAATCTGCATCGGTAGAAATGGACACACAAGCGATTCACATACAATCTAAAGTCCGACAATAGTAATTGCAACTGATGTGATTAAAGTATTAATTAAAATAACGTCGAAATCCGCCGCCGCCGCCATTCCAATTTCCACCTCGACCGCGTGGACTGCCGTAACCTCTGTTGCCATAGCCTCCTCTGTATCCACCGCCTGGATTACCACCGAAACCACCGCTGCCTCCACCATAGGACTCATTATTTGAGGCCGGGCCGCGGTAACCGCCATTTCCGCGCATCAGTTTCGGAGGTGTGCTGTAGTTTGAGCGATAAGCGTTTACGTGTCCCTTTCGAGATTGGAAACTACCGCCACCAGTTATCTGCTCTAGCTCATGACGACAAGCGTTCATGCTGCACAACTCCTTGATCACGCTCAAAACCTAAGAAAGGAAAACAGATTTTCTCTCGTTATAGAAAGACATCACCAAATGTTGGAGAAAAAAAATATATTGTTAAATAAATACAAAAATTCAACAATTTTTTTTAAGAATTCTGTATCTTTGTGAAATTTAATAAGAAAATTCTTTTAAAATTTCTTTTAAAAAAACAAACTCTTTTCTCCATCGAGTGTATGTGAACTTCAAAATAATTTAAAATAATTAAAGACTAAATATATCCAAATGTTTCAAATAACTTTTTTCAATCGAGAAGGCACTCTCACTTTAAATAAAGCATTCCAAAATTAATTTAATACCTTTTCTTCGGTTGGGCTCAACTCTAGGATCGTTTCCGGATCCTTGGATGCCCGAACTACAAGACTCTCCAGAGCGGGTCGCAGAGCGACTATGGCTGCCGCGTGGTGCGGATTCATGTCCAAATTGATCCAGTTGTCCAGTCTGATCACGCCGTCCACGTATTCCACTTTACGCGAGCCGAACAGCAACAAGTGTATGGGCGACACCATCGTCATTTGCTTGCAAGACACGGCTCTCGTGCGAATCTAACGAAAGATGGAGAAAGGGTTATTAGGGTTCGAGAAAGAGTCATTTTTACAGATTTACCTTTTCACCGAAGACGAAGAACGGGAACGGAAAGTTCTGTTCAAAGTTACTGCAGTTCACCGACGTCTTGTGAATCAGCGCGGCTTTCGATTCTGTGGTGAGAACTTTCCGCTTCTCCTTGTGGAAGCACACGTTGGGATAGAGACCCATGCACAACAGGGCGGTGATGGTGTCGAGACGCGGATCCGCGCTCGCCTGATAATTCAACGGGATCGGGCATAGAGTTTCCTCGGGAAAACCGGCGCTTTGCAGCAGCGCTTGCAGTTGATTCTACACATAATAGAATAACGAAAGTTATCATCGCGACAGGATATACGACAGCGAGACATCGCGTTTCCGCCGACCTTAGCTTCCCAGGTTATCCGCAAAGTTGGCAGACTCAGGCTTTTCGATTCGCAGAATGTCTGTTCCGCCCATTCGCCGTTGGATCGCACTTCTTCCCACGATTGAAAAGCGTGGAACATCGCCACGTGATCGCTGAATCTCGCACCGGCGAACCACTTCTGCTGAGAGGTCAGCCTTCTCACGTCCGGGCCCATGTTGTACACCTCGGGAAAAGTGGTGCTGTTTGCGGCCATCGTCGAGAGCGCGTCGCCCACGCGGAACATACATCCCAGGATCATCATTTTTCCCAGCCTCGGTTCTATCGGTAAACGCGCCAGGATCTTGCCGAGAGGCGTTAGTTCGTCGTTTTTATCCAAGCATTTCATTTCTATAACAGAGATACAAAATTTTACATTTTTCTATAAATTAACTGGTTCTAGAAAAAGATAAAAGACACATACCTCTCAAGACGACTTCCGCTTCGATCACAGCATCGATGGGGGGCGGCTCGATCGCCTTCGACAAGAACTGACCGATATTGCCAAGTCTCAACAGTTTGATGCTCAACGCCAGCTCGTGCAGAGGCGTCCTGAACATTTCCGGTGTCATATGCTCGTCCATCTTATTGAAACGCGCTTTCGAGCACAGGTGAAAACAGAAACCGGGTCTAACGCGACCCGCTCTACCTTTGCGCTGTTCCAGATTCGTCTTACTAGCCCAAACAGTCGCATAATTGGTCATATTATTATGCGAAGTGAATAGCTTCATCTTGGCCTTGCAAGAATCTATAACGTAGACGACATCGTTGATCGTGATCGAAGTCTCCGCAATATTCGTGGACAAGATGATCTTTGTTACATATGACGGAACGGGATCAAACACTTTACGCTGATCTTCTCTCGGTAATTGCGAATGCAGTGGGATAATGAGATAAGACGATCCGCCAAAGATGGAATGCTGCTGGAGATGTTTCATCAATGCGAATATCAAGTTCCAGCCGGGGAGGAAGATCAGCACGGCACCCGGGATCTCCTGGTTTTTGACGTACATAAGTAGCGCCTCTATTAACTCGAAGCTGATCTCTTTCTCCGTCAGCTGTGCCATAGCGTTCTTCGTTTCGATAGAATAGTTATTGCCGATGACCTTATTCAGATTTTCGTCCGGCTCTGCGTCCACCAACGGCAAATCGTCCGTTTCCTTAGTTTTCCGTTTCCCACAATTTATCGGAGGGATAAAGTTCGTCAGCTGTATACAGTCTTCCAGGAAATACTGCTGGACAGGATACGCTCTGCCAGGAACCTCCACCACGGGACACTTGTTGAAGTACTCGCTGAACAGCGTCGTGTCGATCGTAGCCGACATGAGAATGATCCTGAGGTCAGGATAGAGATGAATCATGTCTCTGAGTACCACCATGATAAAGTCCGAATTGACATCGCGCTCGTGAATCTCGTCGACAATAACGTGCGACACTCCTCTAAGGCCACCCTCCAGCTTTCTCAGGAGTACACCCACCGTGCAAAACATTATACTGGCGTAGGGTCTCGGCAAGTACGACTCAAATCGCACGGAATATCCGACCGACTGCCCTAGGCTCTCGCATCTCTCGCTGGCGACCCGGTCGGCCACGGACACGGCCGAAATTCTTCTGGGTTGAGTGACGACTATGCTGCAATATGCACCCTGGCCGGACGCGATGTAATCGTCCAGGATGAACTGGCAAACCTGCGTGGTCTTACCGCATCCCGTATTTCCGCGGATGATAATAATCGGATTCTCATTAACCGCGTTCATGATCTCGTTTTTCTTCGTGAAAACAGGCAGACTCGATCGTTCCTTGATGCTCGTCTGCAAACTGGTATCCTGCTGCAGCTTCTCGCGCTGTTCGTTCATCAAATCTTCCGACAACTGATCCAGAGACATTGTTGCCAGCGGTCCTTCGTCTATGTTGCATCCGGTCCATGGGTTCCAATTCGGTTGAGGTGGTGACCAGCTTACAACGCCGGCGGGTTGCGGTACAGAAGATATAAAATCATCCAAAACTTGATTTGTCAACAAAGATACGCCAGTTGACATACCACTTTCGCTTTTTATCGCAGATTCACTATTTTCTTCCCCTGATACAGGCTGTATTTTAAAATAAGTATTTCATTTTTTATTATAAATCTAATTAAATATTTTAATACATCCATTTATACATAAACAATTAAAAGTGGATATGGCTGCGAGTGAGAGAGAAAGAGGGAGAAAGGAGAAGAAATAATCAGTACCTGTTTAATATCTACTGGTTGTATATCCAAACTCATTAGAACGTCGTGGATCTGAGCTTCCAGTTCCGGTGAAATTTTCACAGGATAAGATTTCATCTGTTCGGCATCCTTATTTTTTTTTAACGTACCACTAAATGCTTCAAGAACACCTAGATGGTACAGTTGACGTACAATGGACAAAGCACAGCTTTTCGAAGCTGTTTGTTTATTCGATCCAGTTTCACGGCCAGTTATACCTGAAGCATATCAAGACAAAGAATTATTATACTATTGCTATGTGATATGATTAGATACATTTAAATAAATAGAAATTAACATACTTCGTCCAAGTTGCTTGATATAAAGCGTCATTTCTGCCATAAAACTCCTGCAAAAATTAATTTCTCATATGGATATTGCAAAAGATATTACATATTATAAATGCAATTAATAATTAAGGGAACAATGTGAAAGAAATACATACGTTAAATGATATAATTTGAACGAGAAAAAGATAGTTTAAATAATGAAATAAGATATTTACAATTATAAATTGAAAAAATTGTAGCTATTAAAAATCGATGCAAGTTAATGTTTTATTTTGTTACTGATGTCTTATAAAATTTATTAGAGCACATATAAACCAACGAATTAATTTACTTTATGGAATAAGCGTCTATCTCAAAGGTAAAATTTTTTTCCACTTATTCCCTCAATTAATTACAAATAATAACAACTCACCATTTGAAGATGTCACAGACGACCACATTGGAGTACATTGGAGTGAGTTTCTCTGTACAGTTGCACCAAAACCATTATTAAATCATTTTAATAAAAGTTTTGGTTTAACGCCATTATCGTTCGTGCACAAGAGAGTCGACGACCGCTCTCTTGCGCCAGCTTCAAACATGAGCGAGCAATATACTCCAAGATGGTCGTGTTAAATCTCAAATGGCAACGACAATCGGCGAGCGATTGTTCCGAAAACGGGCGCAAAAAATAAACGAATACCGCGCGTGTGCACTTGCATTCGCGATGCCAATCCGATGAGCTAGAAAAAACTGTCCATTGCAAGACTCCATACCTCGTGTGATCCGGACCGACCGGAGTATATTTGTAATCGGCATTAATTTTGTTAGTTTGCATAAACTGATGTAGCTTGGACTTGGCGTTTTCGATCGTCCAGTTGCCGTGTATCCCAGAGTTCACGTCGACGTCCTCCGCGTCCTCCACCCTCTTCTGATCGGCCAGCCTGTCCATGTACGTATAATTGCTCTGGCCGCCCTCGTTGTACGGCCGGTACGCCTGGCCGATGTCGTTCGGCCCCATGCCGCCCTGGAACACCGATCTCATCGGCGCCGAGGTCTCGGCCCTGGCAGCGTCCGGCGCCATCGTCGGCAGCGGCGCGTTGTCCTTTGGCACGTCGTTTATGTTCACACGATTCGTGCGCACCAGGTAGTTGACGTAGTCCTTGGCGGCGTTTCCCTGGGCGTCCTTCTTGTTCGTCGAATTCCCCGCGCCGACATAATCGAAGCCGGGTACTCGCAGCTCGCAGAGGAAACGCTGCCGGTGCTTGGGACCTGCGGCACGTGAAAGCCCATTACTTATTTCCGTATTGCCAAGCCTGAACGAAAATGACACGGCCGACGTGCACTTACCTGTTGGTCGCACGTCGAACTGCGGTTCCTTCCCGTTCTTCGCACACCACTGGTGGAAGAAGGATTTTATATCGCCCATCTTACCAGGTTTCTCGTCGCTATCCTTAGACGTTGGTATTCCTTTATCGTACACGAGGGAATAATAAACGGTAACCGAACAAGCGTTTTGCGCTCATTTGTGCTTACGTTTCCAACGTGAGCTCTGTTAGAAACAGTTAGACGATGCACAACCTTGCGAGTTACCTAACTACTCTCTTTTTGGGGGGGGGAGGGATATTTAACGTGCCAATAGCCTGCACCTTTCAATGTCTATCGGACACCAATTAACCACCTTCTTAATCTAACCTAACCTTAACACGCCATAATCCAAAGGTCTGGGAACTCAGCTATTTTTTTAGTGGTAGGGGAGGTCTCGCTCTGTCTCGCTCTGATCGACATGATCGAATCGTAGTTCTGAGGTCATCCGCTAAGTTCGCGGCGATCTAGAGATCCTGTGCGATAGACAAGGATAGGGATTAACTCTATTTCTCTCTCTGTATTTATTTCAAATATCACGTGAATTACACGTATTGGATCGTGCGGGGAAATAGTCACTTTTCGAACAGAAGTGCGTGAACGTGGCAAAAACGTGTATAATTAAGAAGTGCCAGGAAAAATGTACAAGTGAAAAAAAGTGCTCATTTTTCACAGTTCCTCGGAACAAAACTTTACGAGAAAAGTACGAGGAAGCCGCATTACCGGGAGTCAAAAGCTTGAAAACAAAACAACGGATTTGCGAGAAACATTTCGAAGAACGTTATATACTGCGAAGACTGCAGGTAAAACGAGATGCTGATGGCAAAATTCTTATCAATGTTTGTCCTATTATTTAAAAATCTTATTTATAAGTTTTAAACATTAAGTTATCTTAACAGCTATTGCTATAATGTTTTTTGATGATAATAAGAATCATAATAGAGTTTCTGTGTTTCTTTAGAACACAGTTATTTCTTAATTTTATTAGATTATTTGTCTCTATAACAAAGTTTATGCTGCACGATTAAAGTGCAGTTATTGATGAGAAGATAACTTACATAAATCATGCATTATTCTAATATTAAATGTTATTCACTTATATGGTTGTATGTGTTAAAATGCGCCACTGAATTTAAATCATGATCTTTTCCCATAATTTTATATGAAAGAATTAAAAATCCATATTCATATTGGAATAGAGAACAGTTGACATTCATTTGTGAAGATACAATTTACCGTTTTATCAAGATGTGGCGAGTGCAATTAATTTTATACAATTTTTTATTTCACTTAGTTTTTAATATTAGTCTATTTTTATTACAATAAAGAATAACACGAGTTTTGTTAAGGCACAACTTTTACAGCCAATGAAATGTTTTTTTAAGATAAAATATAATTGTGTAATATATTTCGAAGTAATTATATTAAAACTTAAGAGTCATACATCTTAAAGAGTATTTAAAAGCCTTGCAAGGTCTCCTTCGTAAGAGTTACAGAAATATCATTCCACTTAGAAGTTAAAATTTATAGATATATTTATGCACTAGCTTATTAATAAATAAAAAGTAGATATGTGCGACAATAATAAATAAATCTAACATACTACAGCAGCGAATAAAAATTGCATTAAACTACACTCCTGTTTGGTGAATAAGAGATATTAAAGTGATGTGCTTTTTTTCTTATCTTTCTACGTATATTTACATTATTTATACATTTTAACACATATCTATTAACTAATCTCTGTGTATTCGGCTGCATCGGAACCAATTTAATTGATGTTGCATTTCATTTTCACCAAGCAGTAATGTAAATCGATTTTCTGGAATTTGTACTTTCTTACGAATGATAAAACTTAAAGCTCGAAAGACAAATTTTCAACACGATTGAAGAGAAAATTTCGTTGAAATTATTCTAATATTAATGAAATATTATATTTCAGATCATTTTCACAAATGAGAAAGTTCAATATACTATGTTAAAAATGTATTATCTCGTTTAAAAAATGAAAGGTAAATTACTCGGAGCCGTAGCTAGTCTTGGAGTGTTAATAACTCTGGGGCTATTTGGCAATTTGCGCGTGGAGCTGGGAGTAACAGGCGTTGTTGTCGCAGCAAGATGTTTCCTCAACGGTTTCATGGGCGTTCGCACCACGGGTGTCTTGTTGATATTGACTTTATTGGCGTTCCTGAGCACCCGCTCTGGCAACATCGAGCTATGCAACTCTTCCCTGCCCGTCATATGGCCCTGAAACTGATTGTACGTCGTGTCCGTGACGTTGTTAGTGGGCGACAAAGATTCCCTCTTTTGCTCGCCCTTGAAGGATTTGCCTGGCTTCTGCATCTTTGCAACTCTTCCACTTCTTCGGATCTTGGATGCGGTGACAGTAGGTTTGTTCTTGTCGCCGTTTTTGTTTTTGCGCTTTATCGATGAGTTTGGAGATGGAGTAAACAATTTGCGTTTCGACAGGCCATGAACTGGCCTGGGAATGCTCAAGTGAGCCATACCGGGTGTCCACTTAGAACTGTTTAAGGGTGATTTTTTAATCGATTTGTCTTTCGCTTCTTTCCTCGCCCTTTTCATTGTCTCCTTCTCGAGATGAATATTTTCCCAAGTTTCCAATAAAACATTTTCCAACGACGTACCGTAAATAGTAAACATTCGATTGTGCTTAATTTCGTACTCGTTGATTAACTGCTTCAATTTCGTTTCTATCTTGGGTAACTTTTTTTGTATTTCCTTCCGCTCTTTTTCTTCTGTCAATAACTGGCACCCACGATTATGATAGCGATCTGGATTGTTCGCTCGCTTCATTAGTTCCTTTACTTTCGTTATAAGATTCTCGCGTTGCTCTAGAAGTTCGAATACCGTTTGATTGTCGTTATAAAATTTGCGCAGCTTTTCCAATTCTAACTCGTGCAACGTCAACAGATCCTCTGTAAATGTTTGACACTCAAACGCTACAAATGCGTTTCTCTCTGCTTCACAATATTTACATAAGTTCCATAAATTCGATATTTCTTGTCTCATCTGCTTAATATACTCACAGACGTTCCCCTTTCTTTTTTCTTTACAACGCTCTATCTCTGCGTTGAAGGCATTTACGGTACTAGAACTGTAACCAGGATGCCTCGCGAGGAATGCTTGACATACATCGTCCGGTTCGCCCAGGTATTTCCATAACGTCAATAAATTTTCCTTCATTTTGTCGAAGCGGCACATTGCATCTTCCACTTGCGCATTCAACTCATCCCTGAACTCTCTCAATTTCATCATATTGCTCGCACTCAATACGAAATTCTCTGGATTGTTGCAGATTAACTCTTCGAACGGCGAGGACGGAGATACATCGAGGTCATCCATCATCTTGATTATACAACGACGCATGTCTGCGAAGACGTTCTCCAAGCGTACCATCTCGTTCTCCTGTTTCTGGAGGTAAAGCTTAAGACTCTCAAGCTCTTCCTCAGGGGGCAGAAGATTCTCGGCGATGTTCAGCGGCTTGCAGCCGAGTCTCGTGCAGATGTCACGTTCCTTGGCCAGCAACTCTTTCAGAACCATCATGCGCTCATTCTTTATGCGCTTCAGATTCTGTAGATCTGCCTGGAGCATGTTTTGGACCTTCCACAAGGGGATCTGAGTATACGTTTTGGGTACCATATCCATATGTAGTTCAGCGTACAGCGACACCGTTTGCTCCAACATATCCTGTATGTTATCAAACAATCCTTGCTTTTTCGACTGTGCCTCGCCCACCATCTCGACAAGCAGGACTTTCATGTGCTCGTACGCTTGATCGTAGTACGTCGACCGCATGTCACTGGTGAACCCGATGTCTTCCCAGCTTTTCTGCAACTCCTTGAACGCCTCCTCGATATCCACAATCATTTGTTGCACGACAGGCTTCCATTCCGATTGATCAGCCATTATCACCACGTTATTTTCTTCGAGAAGAAAAATATTACAAGTTAGAAGTACAATCGCTTGAAATTGCGCGTCTTCATATACGTACCTCGATTCCTGTAATAATCCTGTGTCAATCTATTGCACGAGAAAAAATTCACACGCGGCACTCTTGTGAGGAACCGACGCCGCTGTACTTATGTGCCGTTACCTTTTAAATTTAAACGTTCTGTATGCGTATTCACTCGCTTGGCGTTGTTGTCGCGACGCGTTCCGAAGTTTATCGAAAATCCACTCCAACCACTTTACACCTCGGTGTAGAGAAAGTACAGCTAGTGCACATTAAAGTCTGTGAGATTACTAATTTAAACAAATATGTTAAAAAAAAAGAGATAGGGTCTTTACACATATTCTCTCATTTTTGTTAATCATATTTGTTATATTATTTTAAATGCGGATGGCGCAGTCCATGCTCTATGTCTCGAGTTGTTTAACTTAATCTAATCTTAAATTAACTCTAGAGTATCCCACAGAATTTAAATCGTGCTCTTCACATTGTAAGATCTTCATATTGTAAGAGAGACGAAGATAGGCGAGCTATCAGGCGTAAGATAGCGGGTAGCACACAGAGCGCGACAGCTGCTGGCTGCGACTAGAGGTCCCTATAATAAGAGTCTGCCCATAAAGCCAATCTGGGCAAAATTCTGCGAGAGAGAAGGATATATATCACTATCTCTTTCTTTAACCTACCTTTTCTATTCAGCTGTATTGGAAGCAATAGATTTTTGCATTCCAATTTTATCAAGTAGTAGAGTAAATCGATTTTCCCTTTTTACTGTCCTACATATAATAAAATTTGAAATATGAATTTTCGGTACAATTGAAGAGCGTTAAAATTCTCTTCTGACATTCATGTTTGCCCGGTTAATTTATGTTTTATTATATCTTATATCTGATAAGAAGAATTTTATGTTTTATTGTATCTGCGATAAAAAAAATTTTAATTTAATAGATTTTTGCATTCCAATGCACTGCTTAATATACTCACAGACGTTCCCCTTTCTTTTTCTTTACAACGCTCTATCTCTGCGTTGAAGGCATTTACGGTACTAGAACTGTAACCTTCTCTATTCAGCTGTATTGGAAGTAGTAGATTTTTGCATTCCAATTTTATCAAATAGTAAAGTAAATTTTTTTACTGTCCTACATATAATAAAATTTGAAATATAAATTTTCGGTATGTACAATTGAAGAGCATTTCGTTAAAATTCGAATATAAGCGGGAGTTACCCAGATCTAGAGAACCAATCAAAAGTGGATATCTTACGGCCAGATTCTTATTATTGGGTCTCTAGCTGCGACATCGCGCGAGAGTAGCGAGCGCCGGAGCGCCGGAACAAGCGCGGGAAATATAACGTATGTTACATACGTGTGAAAGATGCGTGATCGTTTCGAGCGAAGTCTCGCACCCGTGAGCGTAACGGTGCGCGACACTCGCCGTTGAGATACCACGAGAATAAGACGTGGAGTGAGTCAAGTGTAAAATCAATTGTAAAGTTAAAATAAAATTATAGATCCTTTATTGTCTAAAAACAAGTCTTTTATTAAAATTCCTGCTTCGGTTCTGAATCCATTCGCCAGCCTTCATCATCTCCTTTCAATATAATTATATAGAAGGATAAAAAAATCTATATTTATATTAAAGTACCAGTTGATATTCATGTGTGAAAAAAAAATTTGTTTCAATAAAAATGCAATTAATTTTATGTAATGTTTTCTTTCACTTAATTTTTAATGTCCTATTGTTATTGTGATAATAATGCGTTTTGTCAAGACACAACTTTTACAACTCAATGAAATGTATTTTAAAAATAAAATATAATTGTTAAATGTATTTCAGGTATTTATATTAAAACTTAGGTGTCATACAACTTGAAAAAGCATTTGAAGACCTTACAAATTTCTTTCGCGAGTTACAAAGATATTATTTCACTTAGAAGTATGTTAAGAATGACGCGTGGCTCACGCAAGTTAGTAATGAAAGGGATCTGAGATCAAATTTCAGCATCTCTTCATTCTGCATCTATTCCATTCGGTGGAAAGTCACAGAGGAACTCCTTAGGTCTGACAGTAAAGACTATTACAACTACCCGCTCAGCTTATGCTACTATTAGAAACATGTTAAAATTTACAGACGTTTACCCATTAGATTATTAATAAATCGTAGATATGTGCAAGAACAATAAACATTTATTCTAATTATAACATTCTACATGGCGAATAAAAATTGCATCGAACTACACTCCTATTTGGAATGAGATATAAAAATAAAAATATGATGTGCCTTTTCTATCCTTCTACATATATTTACATTTATACATTTTAACACATATTTATTAACTTAAACTAATCTCGACTGTTTATTTAGCTGCACTGGAAGCAATTTAATAGATTTTTGCATTTATCAAGTAGTAAATCAATTTTTCATTTGTACTGTCCTACATATAAAATTTGAAATATAAATTTCCTGCTAAATTATATTCAGGGCCACATGACGGACAGAAAAGAACACCGGTGCGAACACCCATGAAACCGTTGAGGAAACATCAATTATTGATGTTTCCTCAACTGTCTCATGGGCGTTCGCACCGGTGTTTTGATGATGTAGACTTTATTGGCGCTCCTCAGCACCCGCTCCGGCAACATCGAGCTGTGTAACTCTTCTCTGTCCGTCATATGGCCCTGGATATAATTTAGCAGGAAATTTATATTTCAACATACAATTGATGAACATTTCGTTAAAATTAGATTTTCAGATCATTCTCACAAGTGCGAAAGTTTTTTATAGCATATATATTAAAAATTTATTATCCCGTTCAAAAGATAAAAGGTAAGTTAGTCGGGGCTGTCGCTAGTTTTGGGACATTGACGACTCTGGGGCTGTGCGGCAATTTACGTGCGGAACCGGGAGCGACGGGTGTTGTTACAGCAAGATGTTTCCTCAATGGCTTCATGGGTGTTCGCACCGGTGTCTTGTTGATTTTATTGGCGCTCCTCAACACCTGTTCCGGCAACATCGAGCTGTGCAACTCTTCTCTGTTCGTCATGTGGCCCTGGATATAATTTAGCAGAAAATATCGATTTTAAATATCATTCTTAATATTTAACATATTTATCTAAACAGTATTTTCTATTTAATCTAATTATTAGTATTAGTTTTTCTACAAACAGTAATATTATCTTTTTGTAAAATTCTTTAAAAAAGTAATTTTTTAATTGTTTCAAAGAATGCAAATCTGAAACTAAATCTGTACTATAAGCTTCTCTTGAAAATCTCAAGATGCGTTTCTTTGCGCTTTAACATTGCTAATCACCTGGAACTGACTGTACGACCCATCCATGATGCTGTTGGCGGACGACAGCGATTCCCTTTTCTGCTGCCCACCTCTGGATGATCTGCCTGGCTTTTGCATCTTTGCAACTCTTCCACTTCTTCGGATCTTGGATGCGGTGACAGTAGTTTTGTTCTTGTCGCCGTTTTTGTTTTTGCGCTTTATCGATGAGTTTGGAGATGGAGTAAACAATTTGCGTTTCGACAGGCCATGAACTGGCCTGGGAATGCTCAAGTGAGCCATACCGGGTGTCCGTTTAGAACTGTTTAAGGGCGATTTTTTAACCAATTTGTCTTTCGCTTCTTTCCTTGCTCTCTTTATCGTCTCTCTCTCGAGATTAAGACTTTCCCAAGTTTCAAGTATGACATTTTCCAACGACATACCGTAAATAGTAAACGTTCGATTGTGCTTAGTCTCGTACTCGTTGATTAACTGCTCCAATTGTTTTTCTATTTTGGGTAACTTTTTTTGTATTGCCTTGCGTTCTTTTTCTTCTGTCAATAACTGGCACCCACGATTATGATAGCGATCTGGATTGTTCGCTCGCTTCAACATTTCCTTTATTTTCGTTATAAGATTTTCGCGTTGGTCCAAAAGATCGAATATCGTTTGATTGTTGTTATAAAATTTGCGCAGCTTTTCCAATTCTAACTCGTGCAACGTCAACAGATCCTCTGTAAATGTTTCACACTCAAATGCTACAAATGCATTTCTCTCTGCTTCACAATATTTACATAAATCCCACAAATCTAGTAGTTCTTCTCTAATTTGTGCAACATATTGGCTGATGTTTGCCTTTCTTTTTTCTTTACAGCGATCTATCTCTGCTCTAAAAGCGTTTATTGTACTGGTACTGTAACCAGGATACCTGTCGAGGAACGATTGACAAACATCATTGGGTTCATCAAGATATTTCCACAATGCCAATAAATTTTCCTTCAAATTTTCAACGCGGCACTTTGCATTTTCCACTTCCACAGTCAACTCATCCCGGAACTCTCTTAATTTTGTCATATTGCTCGAGCTCAGCACAAATTCTTCTAAATTGTTGCAAATTAATTCTTGAAACGGCAAGGACGGAGATAGTTCGAGGTCATCCATCATTTTTAGTATAGAATGACGTATATCTGTGAAAACATTCTCCAAACGAATCTTCTCGATCTCCTGCTTCTGCAGATAGAGCTTAAAACTCTCGAGCTCCTGCTCGGAGAGCAGACCGTTATCGTCCATGATCAGTGGCTTGCAGCCGAGTTTCCTGCACAGATCTTGTTCTTTCGCCATCAATTCCTTCATGATCGTCGTGCGATCCTTCTTCATACGCTTCAAGTTCTGCAAATCTGCCTGCAGCAATTCTTGAACCTTGCACAAGGGGTCCTGGTGGTACGTTTGAGATATCGTATCCAAATGCAATTCTGCGTGCAGCAACGCCGTTTGTTCCAACAGATCTCGTATGTTGTCCGCCAATTCCTGCCTCCTCGACCGTGCCTCGGCCGTCATCTCGACAAGCAGGCCATTTATGTGTTCATATGCTTGGTCGTAGTACTTCGATCGTACGTCACTAGAGAAGCCGATGTCTTGCCACGTATTCTGCAGGTCCTTGAATGCCTTCTCGATATCTGCGAACATTCGTTGCACGAGAGGCTTCCATTCCTCTTGATCAGCCACCATCATCACCACGGTTTTTCTTCGGGAAGAAAAATATTACAAGTTAGAGTAGTAGTAGAAGCACAATCACTTGAAATTGCGCGTTGTCACATACGTACCTCGATTCCTGTAATAACGCGTTAATTTACTGCACGAGAAAAAACTTACACGCGGCACTCTTGTCAGAAAGCGACTCCGCGATAAGCACATGCCGTTACCGGTTACCTTTTCAAATTGAAACGGTCTTGTATATGCGCCGTTGTTGTGGCAGCGGCGCGTTCCGAAGCTCATCGAAAATGCATTCCAATCACTTTGCACCTCGCAAGTGTACAGACGGCGTCGATGACTACGTTTACACGGCACGTTAATCGAGTTTTATAACATCCGTAGTTGTCAGATAGACCAATCGTAACCTTTTTTCAGAAGAATGGGATAGCTGTGATTGGTCTGTCTGATAACTACGGATGTATTAAACTCGATTAACGGTGCCGTGTAAACGTAGTTACGTAAAGGCTGATTTATAGAGGCCGTAAACTGTTAACTTGGGCCGAAACTGTAAAGTTTCGACCAATTACGTCATTCGATTCTGTTGTGCGTACCTACGCATTGGTCGAAATTTTACGGTTTCAGCATAAATTAATAGTTTACGGCCTATATAAATCAGCCTTTACACGGTACCGTTAATCGGATTTAATACATCTGTAGTTGTTAGATAGACCAATCATAACCTTTTTTCAGAAGAATGGGATAGCTGTGATTGGTCTGTCTGATAACTACGGATGTATTAAACCCGATTAAAGGCCATTCTACAATTGCGTAAGCCTGGTTGTAAACGTAAGTTTGTAAAAAAATGACCAATCACAGTCAATTAAGCTAAGACTCCAGTCACGCGTTTCGGCTGCGGCAACGCATGCGGCAGAGTGCGTCGACCAATGAAGAGCTTTACTCAAGGCTTCTAATTGGTCAACGCACTCTGCCGCATGCGTTGCCGCAGCTGAGACGCGTGAATGGAGTCTTAAGGCTATAACACACGAATTTCCGTAAGATGTAACAGTAAGATTCAACCAATCGCATTGCTTAATTCAACCGTACATAACCATAACAGTAAGAATTAAGCAACGCGATTGGTTGAATCTTACTGTTACATCTTACGGAAATTCGTGTGTTATAGCCTTTAGCTTTAGCTTTATTCTTCGATCGCAAGAAAAATATTCGACTATGGTTGGTCATTTTCTTACAGCTTTACGTTTACAACTACATTTACGTAATTGTAGAATGGTCTTAACGGCGCCGTGTAAACGTAGTCGTAGTCGGTGCCGTGTAAACGTAGTCATTTCATTGACATATTATGATCTTAATATACTATGGGGTAGCCGGTCTCAAATATCTCTTTACTACGACGTTTGGTACCACGTGATCGTGGTTTACAAACGGCCGTTGTGACAAAACTGTGGAGTGTGCGCGCGCGCTCGCACGCACGCGGTAGTACAC
>VBVR01002108.1:0-24902 GCA_011638315.1 Tetramorium parvispinum
TGTTAAATCATGAAATGTTTAATATTTTGAATATTATTAGTCTTTAAGGAATATTGAACATTGTTATTTAGAAAATATTAATTTTATATTTTTTAAAAGGTTTCTTGAACCGATGTCTCTTATAGTGTACATTGCTACATGTTTCGCAACTATTTCTGCAATGTCTTAGAGAATGTTGTTTCAGAAACTTCGATAGCATCCTATCCCATTCTAAATACAATTACAATATAGAGACTTGCAATACTAGCGATAGCATCGTGTTTCAAGCCATCGAATTGATGTTTTCGATGCATAGCCCAATTTCTCTTTCTCTCTCTCTCTCTCTCTCTCTCTCTCTCTGTAGCACAATGAGTTTTCACATTCACATTTGTGAACAACAGTTTGTTACGTTAATAGAATTGGTTTTTTTATGTTTATTTCTTTTCTTTTCTATTTCGATTTCTTAAATTTACTTTAGTTTCACTTTTAAACGATTGGAAAGAAATCCCTTTGCGGATTAACAATTGCAAGAAATGCCTGCAAAATTATTATTTTTTACAAATTATGTAATAATTTGTAAATTATATATAATTCACAAATTAATTTTATTTAAACAGATCTTTAATACTCAATAATCAATCGAAAACTCTGAAAGATCAATACAATTTTCGTTAAGAAAAAATTGTCTCTGAGTCAGTTGGCTAAATTAACCGTTACACGAGGAAAATTCTAATGCGTCGCAAATTCTCGCACAAGGCTCCCGATGGGAGGGTTAATGTAAAATATAGGGAATTTATATGTATATACTCGACGAGCAGTAATACTGCGCAGTAAGCAGCGAATCCGTTTTGTGCTCTCGTGCGGAATAACTCATTTGACGTTAGCTAAACACGATGAACTAGATTCCGAGAGACGCGCGTGGGATATCGCTAGCTAACGTCTACGAGTCCGAGATTGTCTCGGCAAACACGCTCGCTAATTCATAATCTCTCCGGAGACCGTTCTGAAGATGGAGATGCGCCACACTCGATTACACCCGAGAATCCCTTCGCAGGGAATCCCATTTCGACGAAATTACAGAAATCTTCCACGATGAATAGGGAAAACGTGTTAATTAAGCTTAGTTCGATATTAACAATTTTAAGTCTGATGGTTAAATAAAGCATAAGTACAACAGACGTATACAATGGTTGTATATGTGACACCCGTGTTAAAAGATTGGAAAATTTAAGGTAAAATTTTTAGATGAGTTTTAGTCTCTTTTAATGAGAATGTAATAATTATCGATGCAGATATCGTAAAGAAGGATGTTTGGATTAAACATAAACATTAATCACGTTATATAAAATCAATCGCAATTACAGATATTAATTAATTCAGATATGTTTTTATCGTTCGCGTTTACGAGCATTTGTCACGTTTTCTCTTTTTCACTTTAATTACGATTCGAATAATGAGGTCGCAAAATATCGGAACGAGAGTTCCGACGTGTTTACATCAGGATTTGTCGGAAATTATGTTGTAATGATATGGCGTTTCTGAACTTCAGACGGCAATCATATATGATTGCATTTAAAGCACGTCGTCCGACATCAAACCCTTCCGTCTAATTGCAGTGCTCTTAGCTCAAAGACACACAACTCATTCTAGATATCCTTCTCTTTTGAACAACAAATTCATTCAATTGAGATTTTCAAGTCTCATAATTATTATAACAAAAATGTACTGTTAATTTATAAAAGAAATTTTGTTAAAATAGAATTTTCATTTTATTTTCAATAAAATAAACTTTACTCGTAATCTATAACATATATCCGAATTAATAATTGAATCATGTCATCGGTTAAATATGCTTATAATTTTAATTGAATTGCTCACAATCGCACTGTTAAATTATACAAATACAATTAATATTATAATATTATTCTCTCCTATCAAACATTTTAGGAATGCACTTCGGACGAATGAAAGCTTATTATTTATTATTATTTTTTCTTTAATCTTTATGCTACAAATTTTGACATCTTATTCTGATTTGTATTCGAAAAATAAATCAAGAAATCTTTTTAAATAATCAAATTACTCGGAGTTAATACAATATTCTCCCATTAAAATTATTAATTCTTTATATTTGCATTGTTTTATTTCATGTTGCTGCGAATACAACGACTAATCATTACAATATCATTTTTTGTAAACGTTAAGTATAAACATTATCATAAGATATTTATCGTCTCGTCTCGCCTATGCTTAGGAGGAATCGAAGAATCAGTTAAATTCCAATTAAGTTTAATAAACTTATGAAAATAGCTTGTAGCGCAATATATAATCGGTTAACATTTCCACTCTACTATTAGAAGGTAAAATTTGAAAAAAGAAATTAGAAGAATTGGAGAAAATAGTATTTCGTTTAATCGATCAGATATCTCATCATTAAATTCATTTATGTATTATCGAAATGTAAAAATTCACATTGATTTGTAACATTTCGATTAATCATTATTTCCGATATACGGGAAATTACATTGGTATGTACACATCCTGTCGATTTTAATCCATTTCATCTATGCGAATACGGCGCTCACTCGTCGCGCTGAAAATCTAATCGCTGTAGGATTTCGGCTGGTCAACACTGGCAGTATAGAACAATTAAATTTGTGCACATTCCGACCGCTGTCGAGTAACTTCGCCCGTTCGTCGAACTCGTATCTCCCATTCTATATTGTCCCATATTGCTGACAAACGAATTGACAAGTGATTGCCGTAGGATTTTGATAGTACCTCGACTAACTATTGCTGGGTAACATGTAACGATTAAATCGCTACAAATTCCACTTGTGTTGGCCAACGTCATCGCCATCAATTCTATTCACTGATACTGCCACATCGTTGCAGTCATGGCCAATATTGTTAGACTGTTATAATATGTAACTACGATTGATTAATATATCGCTAATATTTACTAATTCTCACGAAATGAAGACGTATTCCCCTATCGTACGAAAATAATTGACGAAATGGTAACTGATAAAATTGCCATATCGATTCGATTAAAATCAACCTTGCCAGACATTGCCATACGCAATCAAATTGTCGGTCAGGTTGCTCAGCATCGCTGATGCAGAGCGATTGGAGTGACACACATCCTACCCGCATTAATCAGCTTTCGTTCGCCAGTTGAACGCATATGTTTAGCTTTATCCGCGATATCTAGTGACACTTTTACTAAAATTTCATCCCCCCAAACGACTTCTTGGACGAGTAAGGTACAACTTGACCGTGTTTTTTTGAGATCCTTACTGTGTATCGTCACTCCTCCCTCGACGAGGATACGTTTACCCATCAGTGACGCCAGCGAGACCGATACGCAATCCCCGACTGGCATACGACACCTCACAGCGTCTCGTGCACACGTGCCCCGTGAGCTTGACTCCCGGGGACCGAGTTTCTAGACCGCGGCCGGCATCGTGGCGTTTATTTCCCGTCGGCGAAACAATCCGCGTTCGTGCCCTATCGGGTGGATGATGAAGAACGGAACAAAGGCGGAATACAATCTCGCGAATACGACGGCCCGATTCCCCGGACGGGCGAGAACTGACCGGCCTCGCCGAGGGTAGCTACCCTTATAGATATACGACGACGGGACGCGCGCATGTGCCGCACCGGCGTTGATGCCGCGCCGCGTTGCGGATCCGGCCGGCGCGGCGCGGCACGCTAAAGGGGCGCACCGATTGGTCGACCGAGGGGGTGAGCGAGCAGCTACCACCAGGGGAGAAAGTCGGTCGCTCGGCCGGAAAGTGACAGTGATAAGAGCCCGTGCATGCCAGACGCGAGAGCGAAGCGCATAGATCTTTCGATGCCACAAAGATGTTGATCGACATAGCGTGCGAATTTATTCCGCACGGCCACTATCTTTAGCTATAGAAAATTGACGATTGATGGAAAATCAATTGAATTAATTAACTATCCAATTGAAAACTGTGTTTGATTTGCACACGTTATAGATATAAAATTAGTTTATACACATGAACAATCTTTTGAAAGATTTTATGAAATTTTTAAATTATCTACTGACTGCTATTTGTGAATATTTCTTTAGAATATTACAAGAAATATGAATTATAAATATCATTTATTATTTTAAAAGTACAATATATAATGCATGCGCACGTTTAAATATGCATACACATGACCTAGCTGTAAAGTTATTGCGGTATATATCTAATATCTATGGCGGAACAACGTCGTGCAAGTTTCGACTTGTAGATAAGCCACATAACTTTGAAGCGATATGTTTTGTATATTTAACATCTTTTGCATAAATTTAAAAAAATGAATGATTAAAACATAACTATGATACATATAAGATTTACAAGATTGGACATGGAAAGCCTTAATGTTAAAATATTATAAATAGTGTATGAAGATAGTGACAGCTTCTTGAAATTAATCGTTAAGAAGTTGTGCTAATTGCACAATTTTTATTATGAATTACATAGCTATGAATTAATAACTATGAATTACATAAAATTAGTGTACAAGGTCTAGAAAATAAGAATAATGTAGAAAATCTGTGATGGGTTCATGAAGCTAAGTGTTTCTTCGCACAATATCATTCTTGCAAAAGAATTTTGCAACGAGAGTTGTAAAACTCTTCTGGCATTACTGATTACCCTTTTTCGCCGAAATACCAGTTTGCATTCTCGCTGTAGGCAGTAGTAAAAAAAAAAATAACAGCGGAAAAACCTCGCACGGTCGGTGGATCAAAGAAAAGCGAGTAACCGAAGTGCCGCGCGGAAACGAAGTTTTTAATTTACGTCGCCAAAGTAATATGTCAACGACGACGAAAACGCGCGAAACGTGGAATTCGCTGGGAAATATTCTCCCGGGCCGAACAGTTCTCATTTCACCCCGTGTTCAAATATGTGCCCCTACTATACGTCCTGCGCGCACATACTTCGAGTCACACTGCTCGTGCCGCTAAAACTCTCGTAATTGCAAGAATCCTTCAGCGACTTCTCGCCGCGTTTTTCCCTCCTCTCCCTTTGCTACCGATGCTTTTTATTGCCCGACTGGTTAGCAAACTCATGCGAAAATGTTCACGCGCGGCGAACTATTCTAAATCGTCAACTCGCGGTGCTCTCCTAGAAAATTGAGCAAGTTCTCGACAAAATATAATTATAATATTTAGGATAATATTTTTATTTTAGGTATTAATATTATCACATACTTTTATCTCACAAAAACAGTATCGGACTGCGTGTATTTGACAATTTTCTTTAAATTTACATTAATTGTTTAACCAAAAACATTTGTTTTGTCTTTTCTATTATTCCTAGCAATTTAAAATTTTTAAATATACTCTGTGTACATATATATATATATATATATATGCAAATATACTGATGCGAATGCAAATTCAAAGCGTGAATATTACCAATTATTCTTTATTTTTCTCACTACTTGCTGACGAAATTGCCGCGTGCTCGCGTGCGTTTGCAATTTGCTCGCATGTTCAGCGTCGATAAGCGCTATCAGAAGCGTTCCGGCTCATTCGACGCGCGACCAATTACTTTTGCCCCAGGCACTTAGCGAAGACAATGGGGGCACGTCGAAGGCGGAGAATCAAGTGGCGGGAAAACGGCAGAGCATGTCAGGTTTACCGTACAAATGTCGCGCGCAATCGTTCGTGAAGATAACGAGATTGTTAATTAGCGGTCGCGACAGACGACACGAAAGGATCCGCGAATGGAGCGAAATAAGAAGATTTCTCCCGCAGAAAGACCATACATTGCGACAAACTGTTTTTTTTTTCGAAATTCTATCCAAATTTTTTTCCTACATTTCTTTTTAATAAGACATAGAAACGCTATTAATTTGACTGTTACAATATAAAATTACACTCATATGAACGCATGTCAAATTCTTGGGAAATGAAAATTTTAGTCTTTGACTCATGAATAAGTTAGACTTGACTTGTTATGCTTGTAACAAAAGACCCATTTGATGTTAATAATAGATAGTTTCATTGTTTAATTTGGGAGAATTTAATTTAATTCATAATTAAATAATTTTCAAAGTATCCTGAAGGTTTGATGTAAAATATAATTACGGACAATTGGCATATGAAGCTTTCACAAAACAAATAATGAATTTATGAGAAACAATTTATAAATTTACTGTTTATTCATGAAAAGAATCCGCTTTAGATGCGGATGAAAAGATATCAAATTATATATTATTTATAATCCAAGAATTATCGAATATATTTATTCAATATATTAAATGTTTTTGTTGCTATCTATGCAACTTATTATATATATACTATTGGCAGTAGGCGCGCACTTCGAGAGCAAAATTTCTCATTGTTATATAATAATGAAACATAATTTTTGTAAAGATTTAAGATTAAAAAGATTTTAATTCTTTAATCTTTTAACCTAACGAAAGTAAAGCAAAAAAATTATTTTTAAAAGCAAAAAATAGTAAAAAATTAGCAAATAATTTTCATGTTTTATTGGTTACTCTCGCAATACAAAGTGAGCCAATCATCGTGGAAAAGAAGTAACAATACTTCGAAACTTTCGAGTATCGATTTAATAGGCCTTTTTTAAGAGTGGATATATCATAGGCAAATAGGATATTACAGGAAAATAGTTTTTGACTATGTTTTGACTAGACAAATGCTGTCTGCCTGGTAGGCAGATAGTATATGTTTAGTCAAAAATTATTTTCCTATAATAATCTATTATATGCCTACGACATATGTATATATATATTCGTGATATTGAATTTTTGCAATTGCATTTAAAAGTATACATCAGCACGAAGATTTTGAGACCTCAAACGGTTTTTTTTTGGCTGCAAGAAATTTTGTACAGAGCCTTGTCCCGATTGACGTGGAACGTCCCATATATGTATCTGTTATATTTTGTACTCATTTGCGCGCAAATTGAATTAATAAAGGTAAAGAGCTTAAGAAAAAAAAACAAAAGAAGATAACAGGAAAGAATCAATTACAAGATTCAAAAGGATCAGAAAATTGATGGCAAATCCGACATGTATTTCCTTTGATTATGAATAAAATCTTTAATCAATATGTGAAATATAGTTAGAAAATGTTATAAGAGCAAAAAATGTCAAATTATATTTTTCGATATACACGAGTTTATCGATCCAACCTCAATTTCATCATTGATTTATTATTTGATATGTCAATGCCCGTTTTATCCTTGTATCAGTGAGCTTTTTTTACGAAGATCCCATTCACGTTTTGCAGCATTTAAATTTTTGAAAAGTTTTAATTATCCGCTTACGCGATTACGTATAGAATTATATAATAAAATCTTTTTAACGAATTGCGTAAAACGGTAAATGGTAAATTGTTCAATTATTATATACTAAAGTCTATTATATTATATTTATTAAATTATATCATGAAAATTAGTAAAATATATATGTTAAAATTAGAATTTTAAAGCCCTTAAGAATTTGCAAAAAAATCAATAAAGAATCATATATATACAAAATATTGATATGCAAATAAAGAATAATTTTGCTATAGCATTAATTTTTTTGTGCGTTTATTTAGTAAGCACCAAATAATATAAAAAATACGTGTGTAACGAATAAAAATTAAAATTGAAACTTTGTGATCACAATTTTTACTGTATCGAAAATACATTAATGTATTTTGACGTAAAAGTTGGTCAACTCAGTGTAATGAATAGAAGGGCCAGCGACGTTACACGAAGTTTTAACAGGACAAAGCGCTGTAATAACATCGTCATGAGCGCATGTACTTGTCGATAAAACTACGTAGAAACGGGAACTAAAAGAATATTTAATCAGCGCGCATGAAGTGGCACAGAGATAGGTAACAAAAAGTAGAATCGTCTCCGAAACGGAAGAGCCCCCTCGAGTACGAGATAGAGAGGGCGAGATAAACGCGCGGTTAATTAGTATGCAAAGTTTGGGAATACCGTAGGCGAGTTAACAGGGAAAGCGTTGCCGCCAACGGTGTTACGTCAAGACTTGCGCAAATAAATTGCGGGGAGATTATTATGTCGCAATTTGCGATAGATGAAGCGTGAATGATATGCATAATCAACATAATTTTTTTTTAATCTGTAGAAAAATCTGCAACTGCAGAAGGAGGCTCACGCATGAGAAAATGGATAATAGTTTGAATGATATAAAAAATTAATAAATATAAAATAACAGTATATAAATATATAATTTATACATATATATATTATATATATTATATACACTGATAAATGCATATGGAATTTTATGCACAAAATGCTTCTAGACATTCTAAATTTTCTTTCATTTGCAGTAATTAATTTCTCTCGATCAAAATGAGCTTTTCATTGAGAAAAGAGTTATAGGAATTTGTAATTAAAATAATGATATAATTCTTCTAAAGTATTTTTTATAAAATTGTTGAATACAAACTAGTTATTTCACGTGTAATATCACTAAAATACTTGTCAGCTTCGAATTGATGCTTGAGAAGCCTACTACTGCTTATTGTTAGTCATTTGATAAAGCATCGAACGCGCGATGATGCTCTCTCTTCGAGAGAGATAAGGATCGATTGAGGGAAGAGATGGACACTAAGTGGATGAGGGAGTATTTGGACGGCTGATATCGACTGGCGAAATCTCGATGAAACAAGGATACTGATCTCACAGCGAAGTTCCGGGAAATCTGGGAGCAGAGAAAGAGAGAGAGAGAGAGAGAGAGGCGGCAGTATTAACTGAGGTTACTACTACTAGGCTACTCGATGCTATCGAGAAGAGCCGCGGAAGATAAACGCTCAAGGAATGGATATCGAAAATCGAACAATATGCATCTGCCTATGTGATTCGAAATGGGCAGTATTGGTCTACAAATCGTGAGAACAACTACGGAAAAATACCGAAATATAGTAATAAATCGCAAACGCGGATGTCGCCGTGCTTAACTTCGGTCTTGACAAAAATCAGAGAAAATCGAGTAGAAAGAATTTAATTTATTTTTTTTATGCCTTAAAATGTAGCCATTGCATGAACGTTGAGCGAGTTCCACGATCGGGATGTGGATTTATAGCTGACGTATTCAGAAAGATTGGAAAACTGGGAAATTTATCCTTGAATGAAATTTAAAAATAGCGTTTTGAACGAGGATTTAATCGTATCAACTTTTGAAATGTTTTAATTCCTCTCTTCTATCATGTAATTTAATTTTTTATAACAAATATACCTAAATAAACATATCTAAGTATAAAATTTTGAATTTTACTAACCTATAGTTTTTTATAATTTATTAACTTATAATTTAATATCAAAGCTATTTTTCGGATCTAAATTAAGTGTAATTAAGTACGAAAACTATTTTTATATTTTAATAATAATGCATACATACATTTGTGCAATAAAATATATTTTGATAATATCTTATAATAAAAATCATTTTATGAAGAGTATAATAGAATTTGCAGAAAACTGCGAAAAATGAGAGATAAGGATTATAGTATGAATTAAGACAGATGTGTAATTAGGGATGAGTCGTTGAAAGCTTATGCGACGTTAAGGTATCGCGGGAATTCTTTTTTAGAGAGCGAAATTTCATGCCGGGAATTACTCCGTGAGCAAACGCGAACGCGATACCGCACGCGAATAAAACAAAGTATCCACGTACGTCATCGTGATGAAGAGAAATCGGGAATCGTCGTCGGGGATCATTTGTCAAGTAGTTGCACCCGAGTGCTTCTGCGCTGATCCGTTTATTATTTGAAATCGCTGAAAGAGGACTGAAGGAAGGTGATCGAGCAGTCGGATGAGTGCAATTCGAAGAGTGCAAAAAACTGGATTACGGTGCAAAATTGAGTCAGAATCGCAGTTATTAAGACATTTTCCGTGTGCAAAAACAGTAAAAAACATTAAAAAATAATCATAACTTTTCAAAAAAGATCTAATTAAATAAATCAAATAAAAAAATAATAAAAGAAACATAGATTTATAAGTTTTCTTTTTTTTAAAAACAGAAAAGAAGTTATTAAAATGATGTTATGAAAACGAAATCTTAATCAACTTTTAAAATTCTATATCTAAAACTTTATCAAAAAGTTACATTTAAAAAGTTTTATCTCGTATTATATGTTCAGTGTGTAAATATACTACAATAAAAATGTACAATATTTTCTAAAAATTTTAAAATAAATGGATAAACAATTTTTATATGAAAAAATCTATAACTAAGCGCTAGTGCGACACGATGCTAAGGACACTGGGTATACAAAGTTGAATGTGCCGAGGGACATCCAAAGTGAAATGGTAGACGCGCGATCCGGCTGCAATCTTGACGAAGATCAGCGCTCAAGTACTGAACCGTTTGTCAGAGGGACACCGTAAAGATCCTTGCGAGTCGAATTCGCTCTTTATGCGCTCTAGACAGTCGTTTATTACCCTCGAAGGGTCGAGGGGTTGAATACGGTTAAGGGTAGTTCATCGCAGACCGTCTGGAGATGCCTATCGTTCCAGAAAAGCACTGTTCATTCCCCTTCTCGTCCTCCCCACTTTGTCACCAACTTATTTCGCTCTCTATCGATATTTCCCTTTCTCTCGAACAGTCCTGATAACGACATCATCGTTGATGGGAATACTATTCCACGGTGCATGAATGAATAAAAGTGGAGGCATTGTATTGAGAGTGCTCCGCATGTTTGGGTGGAAAGCTCGTAAGAGTCCCCTGCTCTCGCATATTTATTTCTGGATTTTATGAAAATTTATATTTCTCCCAACAAACATTTTGCATAAAATGATACCTCAAAGGTTAAATGGCTTAAATCCTAGAAAATTAGATTTTAAATTAAATTAAATTAAATTATACCTCTCTCTGTGTTTGTACAATTAAATTTATTCTAAACTTTGAGCAAGTAAATTGAATCATTATTGTAGGTATATAAAGGGACAGAGATATTCAAGCATTACTTAGGATAGCGAACGTTAATGACAGGTCATAATTGTGTTCATGACAAACTGTTTTCTCGGAATAACATTTATAATTGCGACTGGGTCACTAGTGGCTCTTCTTGGAACAGAGAGTCAGTCGAATATTCACTGCCGAACTGTATTCTAGTAAGCCGCTTTGTAAAATATATCAGATATTACAAAATATGAGTGTCGATTCTTAAACCGTTCCTCTCTCAAGTAATTAGTTGGTCCACTACCCGATTAAAACTAATTCCATGTTTTCCATATTATTATGATATATATATTTCTATTTCGTTACTCGTAAAAACAGCACAAATTCTCAGAAAATGTACCCACAGTTATTTTGTGTTTCACAGAATACATCTGTAGTACAACTTTATTAATAATTTAATAAAGTTAGTTGCCATAAAAATATTCCATAAACTAAAGCTAAAAAGAAAATTAGAAATTTTCAAAACAGTAGAGTACTATAAGTTTAATGATAATTAATGGAATTGTTTTCGACTATTTCACAGAACGGAATAAAAGAGTTCGAAGTTATGGCTACGTGTTTCTTAAAATAAACGATCTCTTTATTTTGATATATCCTTCTCTTCCATTGTCGCAATTATTTTCCCACGAGACGCGCTGCTCGCAGCAGATGTGACGACAACCGAGCGCGGCACCGCTCCTCTCAAGGATATCCGATCTTTAAGCGGGCAAAGCGTGCAAAGTGCGTAATTCACATGCAGGCGAATTCACAGAGCCGTTTTGCAGCAAAAGAGCCGCGCGTTCCATCACGTCGGTACGGGCTTAAGGCGGAGATCGCGGTCGCGATACGTCAGGGATTTAATTGCCGGCTCGACGAACTCAACCAGCTGCTCTCGGCGCGCGAGCGTATTAGCCCTTCCGCTGCCGCCTCCTAATTTCAATTATTATCCCATCCGTTATTGCCACTCGGAAACGCCTCTTTTCAGCTCTCGGCTCCGCGACGAGCGAATAAATTGCGCACGCCGGCCGTTTACCACCGATTTATTCGCTAGTCTCCTCTCTACCGTTATGATGAGCTCGCGCTCATAAACCCTATTGCTATTGCCGGTCTTATTGATCGATAAGGTCGTACCTCATTTTACAAATGCCGTCAAAAAACAGGCTGTAATAAGAGATAAATGACTCGCGCGTTATCTCATCTGTGCGATTGACGAGAGAACGAATTTTAAGCTCCCTGATAACAGAAAGAATTAAATATGTCTTAAAAGCGTGTCAAATATGTTAGATAAGAAAGAAAATTAAAAAAGATGCTAACAATCGAAAGAATTCTTAAAAATCTTTTTTTTATATTAACAAATTTATTAAATAGCTTGGAAGTAGAATAATTGGAATTTTTTGTACATTGAAATGTAAACATCTATTAATATTAATAGATAATATACATTTTATTTACACGTCTATAGCGCATTTGTAGTTGTAGAAACCGATAAATTTCACTAATTTCTCGTCGTTAATTTTAATAATTATCGCATTCATTATTGCTTTTGTTTCAATTTTATCGGACAAACAAATAAATTACGAGCCATTTTATCCGGTTGAAAATTTGGTATATTATAGATCGTAATTAGTTCATTAACAAATTTATTGTCTTAATTAATAACATCATAACGCGCGTATTACTTCCGGTTTACTAGCAGTTTCAATTGGCGCATCGGTGTACTGTGTACAATAGGGAAGATAAGCAATATAAATACCAACTGAAATAAAATCAAACACAATCGAACATTATCGGAATAATAGTATTAAAGTAATAATTATTACAGTGTGTTGTAGTGCTCATTTTCTGCGAATATTGATAAAGAAATATTATTTCTGTTTATTTTTAACCATATATTTTCCTGTTATCAATGTATACAATTGCTTATATATTGAAAACCATTGATGTCTCAATATTGAAACAATCCACATTTTTCTTCGTTTATTCTCGCATTCGATATCTTTAGTTGAAAGGAATGGTGCGAGTTCTGGGATAGCCTATACATCGAAGGGCAGAAGAAGAACAAATTGCGCAACTTTCCTTAAGCTGCGGAGGAAGAAACGAAGGCGAACGAGTAAAACGAAAGAGTAACGAGTGGCGGGTAAGGAGGGTGGACACGGACGATAGAGGAAAGTGTGAAGAAAATTTTTCGCGGGATGAAGAGACGCGTGATGCGATTTTTTGTTCGAAGCAACTTATTCGTCCCCGCTGTGCCATTTTTTGTCTCATACTGCTGGAGGCTTTATGCTTGTCCTGTTCGCTATGGTGCAGTAAGAATTTTATACTTAACTTCAAGACTGTTTTTTAAGGTTTTTCGCAACCCCACGCCAAGCATTATATCAAAGACTCAAGGTAGAGAGAGATGTAAGCATGAGCAGATTTAGGAACGAGTCGAGAAAGGGTGCTAAACCGACCCGAGAAAATAGAGAATAAGAAGATATAAAGACATTAAAATAAATCTACTATTTTCTTTTTTTATAAGCCTAGATTTCCCTTCCGAAGGTATACGTATAAAAACCAAAAGATAAAACAGAGAGCTAAAATCACATGATAACAGTAATTGTCAAAAATAAAAGTTTTGGGAGAATCTATTGTCTAAATAATAATATTATATAGTCAGATAAATACTACAAAAATGCGAAATAAGAAAATTCACGTTATTCGAAAACTGATTATCTAAAATTTTATGTTTCTCTATTTTGGTTTTCGTAGATTCAAATTTTTATTTAATTTATTTATTTTTAAATTCACACAACTATTATAATGATAATTCTACTACAATAGTATTCTTTTTTTAAAAGTAATTAACATCGAACACTTGCACAAAATAAATATAAAAACTGTAAAGTTAGAAATATAAATCCAATTATCGAAATATTAAAATTTAAGATACTGCAAAAGAAATTATGTGTACATTAATCTTTCTAAATCTGATAGAAACATAGAAAGAATCGTTAAAAGGAAGCAAGAACCCTCTATATCCTTCAATATCTTAAGAACTCATTTCGCTTCACACTTTTGTCAGTTCTGTTTACACTTGCAGGACCACGTTCTCCAGCCTAAGGGATGGAAAACTCGCTTTATCCCCGTAGAGTTACCGGTTGGCGGCGTCGCCTACGGGGGTGAAAAATATTAAAAACGATAAAGAACTCGAGCCGCGCTGTTTCTTCGTGCTCCTCCCTCCCTCGAGATAGATCGTCGTCGTGCGAGCATCGTTTTATCGCCCTTACATAGGAATCAGTGCCCTTCCATTGTGCGCGTGTGTAACCTAAGGCGTGTAAAGCAATAGCAACCCTCGGGAAAGCGGAAACAGGGAGTGGTTATAAATTTTTTGTAATGAAACTGCACCTTCACACCCGTGATTTACGCGCTAATAGAGGACGCACATGTACGCCACCATCGTACAGGATATCCCGCTACCGCTGTTCTTTTATCTTTAGGGAAGTTCTCGGATATCTTGAAGTTAATTTTTATCGGAACGGAAATACTGAGGCAGAAATAGTTTTTGAGTTATAAACTATTGAAAATGAAGAAGTTCCGGGGAACTTTAATACAGCGTAACATCAGCCGTACATCATTTTTAAAAGTTTTAGTTAATTTCAAGCGAATCTTGTTTTAATCTATAGTAAAAATTTAGTAAAAGAAATTGCGGAGCACATTGACATATATTAAAGAAATTTGAGCTCGTATTGACGGCTCGCCGTAATCTTGATTACATCTATCGCGTGTTTCGTAAGGTTTTCATCAAACTTCAAAACGACTTCTTCCACGATGATGAATACGGCGACCATTTTTCTTCGGTGAAAGTTTAATTGGACGTCGCGTGCTTTTCCAGAACTTTGTAATTTTCAATATTAGATATCTTGTAGCTAATGTCTTCTCTCGTGTCCACGGAGCAAAAACCGTTTTGTCATGTTATCCATGTAAGTTTCGCTGATCCTACCGTGATGTTGTAAGATGTTCCTACCTTCCTTCTTCCCTCTGTTATCAAACCATCATACAGCAAGGACTTTTAGTGCCATCGTTTCTCGAAAGGACCCTCGAGGCTGTTAAAAGTCCCTCCTTTGAATACCAGGTGTCTTTCTGTGACCCTTGACGGTTTCGCTTTCCTGTCACGTCAAGCCGCAAGTGCTCCCCGAGGGACGGCTACTTTTATTCGATCAGTCAAGGATTTTTCAGCTCTCGTCTTGCCTACCTCCGTCCGGTCACTCACCTGTCTTCGCTCTTTCGTCCTCCTACTCCTTATAAGTAAACGAATTTTGTCCCGAAGGGTGTTCAAAGAGAACACCCACGACGAAGGGAAAAGCGCAACGACGAAATTTAATTCGCCAGCAACGAGAGAGGCAGGGATAGCATCTTAAGGATCGTCTGAAGCTTTACGAAGGTGTCTGGATTAACCCAGCTCAAAGGAAGAGAAAATAGTGTCAGCATCGGAAAAATTGAAACAAAGGTGAAAACAGAAGGCATGAGAGAAAAAACAAATTATTAAAATAATATTAGAACTGCTTTACATATGTATACCTAATATAAGAGATGCTTTTGCAAGATGGCATGAATTTGAAAATTTGAATATTTATTATAAGTGATTTTTTAGATTTGTTTAATTAGGATCAATAAAATTTTTATTATATATTCCAACAATGGATTTTTGACAAATGAAAAATGTTTAACAATTTTATAAAAGGAAAATTTTTATTTTATATTATCTATGCATTATATTTAAAACAGTAAAATTTTTATGGTGATGCATATTAATAATTATTGATCTTCCGAGTCATGTAATACATTTCTTGTATTGATTCGAAATAGTACATGTTTTAAGAATAAAACTTAACAATCCGTATCTATCGCTAGATAAAGGATTAGAAACAGAATAGAGGATCATCCAAATTAGCTTCATTTCTGAAGGTATAGGAGTAAGAGGTAGGAAACGTGGGGAGTGCTAATGAACGTTGGAGAGGGTAGGAGTAAAGTGACCTCAAAGGGAGGGAATGGAATGAGTAAGTGGCGTTCTCAACCCGGAGATGCGCCCTTCGTGAGCAAGGATTCGGGAAAGGACGAAATCTTCGGCAAATCCGGCCCGAGTCGTTCAGATTTAGCGGCGTGTTGGCGGCGAATTAAGTTTCCCCGTTTCGCTCGTCGTCCCTGATTTCCACACCCTCTTTACGACAACTGGCGTAATTTAGCACCCCGTTGCGAGAGAGGCTGTAATGTCTATCACTAATATTAACCATTGAAATTAAGTGTTTATGAAGATGCGCGTTGGTATGTGACAAACGAAGTCGGCAATTTAGAAATTTGAAACAAAAGCGTTTCAAACTGAAAAAATACTTCTTATATGTAAAGTACAATACATTTTAATAAAAATTTAATAAATCGTCAACTCAAAGATATTATATAGATGTTTAATAAAAAAATCTCAAATGAAAAAATTGTTTAACTCTATTTAAAATTGCGAAGATTTAAAAAATTGCAATAGGGTTTCTGAAAGTAGTCTTTATAGTTGTACTTTCAATTCTCTAAATGTTCTAATCAACTCATCCACATGAAATTACTGATAGCTTGTTAGCAATATTTGACATACGGCGGAAACGTGAGTGATGTCGTGAGCGAAAAGCCACCACATCTCGAAACTGCTAAAGAAATTGAGAAATTTATTATTGTCCGTCGATTATTCGATGAGTTTATCTTTTTTTTAGTTTTTCATTGCTTTATATATTATATTGTTATATTATATATTTTAAAATTACGCACAAGGTTTTAATAAAAAATAATTCCAGTCTGATTGCCGGTAATTCGTCGAACTATTCAAAAACGCTTCGAGAACGATTCCTCGCAGTTGCGGGAAAACATTCCGGCGAAAGTTCACGACTAAAGTTACCGAAGAAGATTCGCTCGTAGCTCGAATAAACTTCTTAAAGAGATCTTCCTTTTAACTTTTGACTCTTCAACCGCTTTCTTCAACGTAATAAATATTTGCGTGCATATTTGATGTAAAATCAAACTATATGATTCTTTGAATATTCTCACTGAGAAAAACAAATCTCCAAAGATTTAGATAATACTTAAAGTCAAGAAAATTGCAATTTACATGGAATAAATTCTTTGTAAATTCATTTAATCTGCCCCAGACTTCAAATGGATATTTTCTACCGTTGCTACCACTTATACATGTACATTTCGATCTCTCTTTCAAACTTGTATATTTCATCGATTTCGTATTTGTCCCCCGTATTCATTTCAAGTTGTTTCTCTATTCGTTGCGCTTTACCTTGCCAGCACCATGCTCTTCGCTTTTTCCCTTCGAAAAGTCCCACTTTTCGGTAACAAGCGCCAAACCGCGCAGGGTGAAAGCGATTAAAGTTGTTTTTCCGACAGGCCGAAAGAAGCCGTTTGTTGTCGTTTGCCGCCGTGTAGCCGCAGAAAGGAGTAGAAAATAAGAGAAAGCTGGAAAGAAAAAGAGAGTGAGAGAGAGAGAGAGAGAGAGAAAAGATACTGAAGCGACCCAGAATTGGTCCAGGCAAGAGAAAAGTGGTTGGGAAAACACGAAACACGATTCGCCGTTTTTACGGACAATCCGCTCGTAAAACTTCCACCGGAATTCGATTTGAAACTTTTCGCGATCTCATTTGTATTCTTTTATTCAATGAATCCGTTCACCGACATAGCTATGCGGTCAACGAGCCGGATAATCCGACGATACATCTCGTGGGCATCGGTGATAACCGCGGCGATAACATGATGGACGATTTGTTTAAACTGGCAAGGCTCCCAGATTCCATTTGGAAATTTGCATCTAAGATTTGGAACCGATTATTTTAAACATGAGATTAAAACATGAATCCTTCTATAAAATTTAAAGATCATTTTTAATTTATATGACACATTTATCTTCGTACTTTTAGTGATTCAGTAAAATTTATTCCTTCGACAGATGATGTCAAAAAAAGGTTTAAAAAAACATTTTGGCAGGATATTTTCTTGTATGTTATTATAAATATATGAGGAACAAAACAAGTATCTCAAAATATTGAAACTTAAAATTTATTTAAAATTCTTTAAATTACTAAAATAAGCTGTAGTAATTGGTTATACAAATGACACGGCAAAAGTTTTACTAACTGAAATAATTGACCAAACATACAATTGAAGAACCACGATCTTATTGCATCTTTGATGTTTGTCACTAAATAATCAGTTTTATTATTGAAATCAATATGCTTTTCGGGAAAGGAGGATACAACGAGGACTGTTCTCGCGAATGCAGTTTGTTGGAATAATTGAACTACGGCCGCTGTTGCTGCAATTTGAAATTGACGCAGCTTACAAACGGGTAATTAATACGAACGGTAGTGCAATTATATACGCTGGTACATTAATTCGGCGTAACGCTCGCGCCGACAAACCGGCGGTGTAACCGGACGAATCAATATTTTATTCGTAATTTGTCACTCGCTTGCTCGTTCTCGTTACATTCGCTGCTTGTGTGTGCGCGAATTTAACGACGAGACCAACCGCGGAGTGGACGCAATACGCGATTACCATTGAGGCGGGAATTAGTTGCAATAAATCAATCTGAAAGGTGCGAGATTTTTCCCGACGGATAGAACACAACACAGCCCTCGTATTGCAAAATAAAGGGAATCGAACTGCGAGAATCTATGCAGAAAAACTCTAATCCAAAATTCTAAATTTTCATTATTTTTTATCTTAAAATTTATCAAATTTAACTGAATTTTTTAAATAAAACTGAACATTTTTATAAAGATTTCGATATACAAATCGGAAAAGAGAGCATCGAGAGAATAAGATTATTAAAAAAGAGATGCAGTAGAAATTTCATTTGAGTTTATATTTATGTATACAATTGTAGTTTTTCATATAAATGATTAACGAAACAGTCAGTTATCTTCGTTATAAAGTATTCCGTAATATAATTCTCTGTAACAAGATACGTGAATTTTTAATGTCTTTTTTGGAACTACAATCTTCCTTTTTTTTAAGGCATTAAATCGTACAATGATACGAAAAGCATGAAAACATGCAAGTTACGAATTCGATCGAATTCTTTATAACGTGTTTCTATTATTATTATTTTTTTAATCAAACGGTTTTCTTTTCCATGATTATATATATTCGATTCAAATTATTGGAGAATGCACAGAAACAGGCGAAAGAAAGGGAGAGTCTTTCTAATTGACACAAATCTCGAGTGACACGAAACTGTCGAATATGCGACTCGAATAGTCCGTGATTCGGTATCACGATTTCTATATCGAGGTCGCTCAATTAAGCTCTCTCTCTCTCTCTCTCTCCTCTCTTCCTCTCGCGAGCGGCGGCTTTGTATAAAGGGTGAATCCGGCAGGATCTAATGCTAGCGTTTCCAGGGGTAATTTATAGCCCGCCATTGTACTTCGAATGGCTCTCTCTCCCGGTATCACCGAGGATACCAGGGAGCGAGGAAAGGAGGGAAAGAGACAGGAAGACGTAGGCGGAGGAGGAGGGTGGTAACGGGATGAGCAACAGGAGAGAAAGGGAGGCAGGATCGACCGTTGCAGATACGTCTGACGAGCTGAAGAGCTGCGGAGGGGTGCGGAAGAGTCAGGAGGGAGGGATAGTGGCTGGCTTCTACTACTGGCAACTCGGTGGCGTTGCGTATTGTTTCCCATTCTACTTGCTTTGCAGTCTCTCGCTTCTTTCCGCTTTACTTTGTTTTACTTGCACGAGCGCACACGGATGTACATATTTGCGCATCAGTGTTTCTTTCATTCGCCTCGGTGTCCTCACCGAGCCAAGTCTGATGAGCCACGCAGAGAGTATCTCAAAGCTACCAAACGTAACTCCTCAGTCGTAAGAGTCGTATATACGTGACGTTTCTTTAGTTCAATGTTCTTCCCAGTTTTTGCATCGCCTCCCGGCGAGAATTGCGAACGATCTCGTCAAGGAAAGACGCAGCGGACAATGCAACCACTCATCTGCGATCCAAGCAGCACATGTAGATTCTGTTCGCAAAAATAAGGATGTTATAAAGATGTTTTCAATATATTAGATATATTTTTAGTTTCATTTTACACAAGTGCAGAATATTCGAATGATGTCATTGTTGTTGGGAAATTGACACGACATTCGAATTATAAAAGAATTAATAGATACGGAGCAACAAATGACTGTATAATGTATGTAGAATGACAACCGAGAAATTGGTGAAACTGAAGAATCTGTTATTTCTTGGATAACTGGATAGAACGAAATGAATTAAGCGCTGTATATTGCGAAAGAAATCCATCGTTTTTGTTAGCATAGAATGTATAAGTATAATGTATGTACATACAAATATTAAAACTTGTAAACTGTATAAATACCGTAGAAAAGATCGATATTTGTAGAAACTGCTCGGAGGTCAGTGGTAAAAGTCGTCGCTGCAGTCAGACGAATCGGGCATCTCCGTCTCCAAATGCGCGCGACGCGTTTTCCCGAATGTGTGAGATGACGTGGATACATATTGTGGAGATGTGGCGTCCGTAGCGTGCGCCGTTCGTAATGTCGATGCCGCATTAGCGTCTTAGATTCGTAGACGAGGCCAGAGGATGCCGATATGCAGTCGAATTCTCTTCAGTTAACATTGGCGATACTGAAGCCGCACATCGTCAAATCTCCGTTCGCTCTTCAGGTACGAACCTAACCCTAACATCACTTTCACGAGGAGCGAAAATGCTGGTTAGGCTGCACAGGATAACGGACGAATGATCCGCGATTAGCGTCTAGGGCAGCAACATTTGGAAAATTTAATGACTGAAGCTTGCACTGATTTTTCAGAAGATTCGCGATTTAATAATCGACAATAATTTCAAAGTTGTCAGATCGCGCAGGGCGACGATATCCCGCGAGGAGGCCGAACTCTTTTACAAGGAGCACGAGAAAAAATTCTTTTACAATCGTCTCTTGACGTTCATGTCGAGCGGTCCGTCCGACGTTCACATTTTGACGCGTCACGATGCTGTCGCCAAGTGGCGACAGCTGATGGGCCCGACTAAGGTCTATCAGGCGCAATATAACGCACAGGATACTATCAGAGGGACATTTGGCCTGTCGGATACTAGAAATGCTACGCACGGATCTGGTAATATTGAATATACCTGACGGAATGCACAGAACTTTGTATTAGGAAGAAAAAAAGGTATTAATTTTATTCACTCTTAGATTCGACAGAATCCGCAGAAAAGGAGATAATGATATTTTTTAAAGATTTTAATATTAAAAAGTGGTATGATAACGAAGAGATTTTTTATAATTTGGGAAAATTGCATTTCGATCCAGCATCCTTTGTGCACACTATTGACAAGACTTACAAAATGAATGGATTACAAAATAATTATGTAAAACGTTAATTTATTAAATAAAATATTTTTAATAGGAGATATCCCTATCTACACAATTGCTAGCAAAATCCAGACTGTGCTCTGTTGTATGAAAATAGTTCAATGTATTTTTCTCCATTTAAAAAAATTTTTTTTTAATGTAGACAAACTAGTCACATATGTATATATATGTATATATAAATGTATGTGTACAAAACTAGCTACAGACTAGTTTTACAAGAAATATGTACAATTAATTTTCGTCATTTTACAATTATGATTACGTTTGTCACATTCTCGAAACGATATATATTATGATATGTTGAATTGAAACGTGGACAATCAATATTTCTAAACGTACACGTTACATTCTGATCAAAGCAATACCATTTATGCGTTTATTTTTACGTAAACTTTTGGACGCGAAAACACTTTAATTCCTTCTTCCAGTTTATTCAATTGCTTCTCTATCTCAATTTTGCGCCTCTGCGCTCTGAGAGTATCCGTTTTTATAGGCATCATATTTAATTCGTTGACATAATCTTGATAATCTGCACACCAGAAACACAATCCAGTGAATTTGAATGATCAAATATTAAAACAAATAACGTTACAGTTACTGTTAAATTTTAGTAGATATCACAAATACGTACTTTTTTTTAATAATCGCAGAGTTTCCTTGCGCTCGTGATCAGGTAAGGGCACGTGTCCTTCTGGACAGTCAGAATGCAATGCTTCCACTTTGGCCTTTTGCTCCTTTTCTTGTGCTTCCTTTCTGTCTCGAAGATATCTATTTAAAAAATGGTTAGAAGAAAGAAAAATAAATTCATCTTTCAATTTATTATATATATGCATGTATACATATAAAAGAATCTGAAAATTTCTCAGTCTCATAGCGCTAAGTAAATATTTCAAAAAAATGTACTATAATGTAAAAAAGATCAATTAAAAAATAATTTAAAAAATAGTTCAGTCACAGAAGAAAAGCAGTTGCAATGTCATACTTAGGCACAACTCCCTTGCGATAATTTGGAGGTGGTACTCCATTATTAAGTTGTGTCATCAACTTATTGGCAACAGAGGTTCGTTCTTTATTCAATTTAATAAAATCGATTTCTTCTTTAGATGCTGGCGATACGGATTTTCGTAAATCAATTTTCTGCAAGTCTTCGGGACTATGCATATCACCTCTATCTGTAGGAGAATCAGATTGTTTCCTCGAGATTTTCTTCTCTTGCTTAGTTAAATCACCACTGTTTGCTGTTTCGTGGTTTATAATTTTCTTTGATGGATAGCTATTGACAAAAATCAGTCAAAAAAAAGTCTTTAGATAAAATCTCATTTGCTAGTTCTGTTATTAACATTATTAAATTAAGAAATTAATAAATAATGTTAATAACTAAAAGATTAATCAATTAATCTTGTTTAAAATGAAAACTGAGTGTCAATTATATTTAAAAAATAAAACTCTTAAATCAAAGAAAAAATATGTAGATAAAAATGAATCAAGCATTAAAAATTATATCATTCTTTTTGAGATCTTTTTTTATTTTAATTCTATTTTAACCTACTCTAACATGTATCATAATGTATCGTTAGTATTTTTTAGCATTGAATCTGTATAATATATTTCAAATATACTTACCGAATAACACCTTCAGAATATATACTTTCCAATTGATCTGTATCTAAAGTCTGAATCCCTTGATTTTTGTACTTAACAGTGCTTTGTATATCTAAACTATTTGCAACATTATCGAACTTGTGTGCAACATTTGGTTCAGATGAAACCTTTGGTTGTAATTTCTGTTCATTCTTATGCTTGCCAGCTCTCTTTTGTCTGTCCAATATGTTATTCGTTCCTGATCCAATAACTTTTTTGGTAGAAGCAGCTTGCTTCTTACCATATTCAAATATGTCGGTCCTATTTTGAGCCTGTTCGTCAATTTCCACTTTATCAGTCGACACTCGATCGACGTTACAGCTCTCGTGTTTCTTCTTGTCCCGGAAGCTAGTGACTACTTTTGCAGGCACATTCTGATATTTATCTGTACTCTTATGCTTGTATAATTGTACCTTTTGCAGTTCATCCACCTCTTTGTTTGCTTGAAAGCATTGTTCCATTCGCCGAAGGTTCTTCATATTTTCTTGAATAAAATTCTTCCTTCTGACTGGCTCTAATAGCAACAAGCAAAATAGTCAACATGTTATTAATTATTTCTCGTGTAAATTTTAACTATCATATATACTATCATTTTCTTTAACTATCTTTAACTTTTTAACTATCATTTTCTGCAGCATTGTATGAAAGAAACTCTGTTCCTTTGAGCTCTTGAACGATTGTTCGATAAAAGATGGGACGATATTACTTACTGGGATCGGGGAAAATGCCCTTCAACGTCGTCACTTTCATCTTCCCGACAAGAACCGGTATCTGCCAATATTGTCACTCTGCTACATTTATAATTTACATTTCGGGAAAGAAGGCACTGTTTCGGGACATCCGATTGATGTCTCTTTACCGCATAATTTTCGTTTTGCGCACACGTCGCTTTCCTATCGTTACCACATAAACAATTTTGTTTACATGCCGGATGGTAGCTGCGTATAACTCTAATCTGTCATGCACGCCAGTATCGCCAACATCCAGTGTGAAACAGTTCGTTTATAGTACCGTAGGTCGGTCATGAAACATTTTTTATCGGCAGACGATCACTTTTTTTACTATATATTTTTAACTATAAACCATCAATGTTGTACAATTTTTCATACAAAGTTTCATACGATAAAATGTAATTAATGTGACTAAGAAAAGAATAATATACAATATATACAGTATAAAAGTGGGCCGAAATATAATAAATTTTTTTCGAATAGGGGTTTATTTTGAGAAAAAGGAAAAAGGACTTTGAAAGTTAATCGAATTATGAATAAAGAATTAAAAGAATTGAAGACTGTAATACGTTAATATATTCTATTTATATCTTATTCTTATAGATATTTTATATTTTAATAAGCAAAATGTTAGCAGTATTCCAGCAGATTCAATCATGAGTTTGCAGCAGATTCCGCTCCGCTACGTCCTCAACCTTTGTTTCTGTCAGCACGCCTAAAGTGACGCTCGAACTTGATCGAGGTCGATAATACAGATCGGAATTCTAAGCTATAATATTATAAATTATCAAATTGGCTTTACAGAATACAAAATCCTTTTGCAGAATTAAAGTACGCATAAAAATGAACCATACGAGTATCGACTTCATATCAAAAATGAAAAAAAATTAAAAATATGGCCGAAATCCGAGGCACATATGACTCGAAATTTTCGCACAGCTGACACTTTTTTTTGGCTTTATAGAATTAAGGATCATCCTAAAATGTCCTGTTTTATCGTCTATTTACCTACAAAACATTGAGGTTGGAATTGTCAATTTGTGAATACATTAGCTTCATATAAAAGTTTTAGAGCTTCTATGCACAAAACAACTATCTAGCCCCCTTTATTTGAGTGCGTACTTTAATTCTGCAAAAGGATTTTGTATTCTGTAAAGCCAATTTGATAATTTATAATATTAT
>VBVR01002109.1:0-24914 GCA_011638315.1 Tetramorium parvispinum
TTGTTAAATCGTTTTGGTTTAGAGAACAAAACAGTTTTGTTCTCTAAACAGTTCTGTTTTGTGCTCCAAACCAAAACGATTTAACAAGATATAAGCAAATAACATATTTGTTTACAGCAACTAAATAATTTTCTTGGGTATATATCAACAAAACTTTTGATTCATAATGCAAAACATTTTTCTCAGTGTAACATTACGATGCATATATTTCGGATTAGATGGCTTGCTCTTCCAATTATTCATTTATGCACGTGACTAATCTAACCGGCTCTACTTTCGCTAATTTTCATCTCCGCAGCCAAATCGTGAATAATTAAATGTTGAAGTGAAATGCTCGAATACACGAACCGTTGTATGCGCACGTTTATGCAACTGCCAGGACTGTAAAGGCATTTCCATAAATATTATTCAATTATTTTCCAGCTGTTCTTTAGGTCACTTGCAAATTTTGTGTGGGAATATAATTATTATGTAAATCGCGAAAACTTTATCCTCTTGATTTTTCTTAATAACATGAAAAGAAACGCGAGAGAGCAATCCGAAGATCGCGCAAGAACAAGCGTATTGCGCTAATCGGAAGAGCAGTCCCCCGGCTATTGATCGTGGGTTGTTGCGATGGCATTATTACGCGCATTCTGATGCATACGTAAGTATGCATATTAGAATGTGTTCCTCGCCTATTGTTTTGCTGGTCTCATAATCCGTAAAACTTCGAAACTACGTGGACTCAAATAGGGGATCCGATTTCGCGAAGCGATATGAAAGTTTCGAATCATATGCCGATGATTTCCGCGACGTGAAAAAATAACTGAATTCACGATAAGCTCCACACGTTTAAATATTATGTAAAAATTATGATTACGTACATTTTTTTCGCAGGACTATAAATGTACAGAATTATCGTGAGTTATCTTTCACGAAGCATGGTGATATTTTAGATCGACGGGACGATATAAATAGATTCATTAATTAATTAGTGCACTTGAAACTGTTTTAATTAATTTTATCATACAAATTAGTTTTATCATAAAATCAAGCATAACAAGTTTTTAGCAAACAATAGTTAGAAAGTTATTGAAATAGCGATAGGTTTCAGCCAAGACTAAGGTCACATATAAGTGATGTGATAATCGGAGCAAGAGATCTTCTTGGTATCGGGATCTCGGGGAGGTCTCGACACGAACGCTTACGAAGGAAGCGACTATCCCACACACGCATTTACTCCGGCAGATATGTAGGCTCTTTGCCATAAAGCATACGAAGCATCTTTCGAAGCCCATCGTCTTCTTGAGTAGGGATAAAGTGAGAGTCGGTATAAAAGGGGATTTCTTTCCTCTCCTGGGATCGCAGTCGATCTCGTTCGTTTGCGACTATCTCCGTGCGTTTGCCACCATACTCCCGTCGCACATTTCCCGTCGATACGTCTTCTTGACGAAGTGCACGTCTCGCGAGTCAGGATGAAATACGTGGTAAGTAACCGTGAAGGGTTGTTTTCTGAAATGTTAATTAAGCTTGATGAATCTGTGCATCTTGGGGGTTGAAAAAATAATTTCATGTATTCTCGATCGTATTATATAATCATTACATTGCAAGAAGAATATGTCAAATTGATTTAACTAATATTATTATTTTTTATAAATATCTTATTTTTTTTTATTATATAATTTTTCAAATTTCAATTTTAAAAAGAGACAGTGAATTTATATCAAAATAAAGTTAATTAAGGATAATAAATTTATTCAATTTGTCATTATCATTTATTCATTATTTATTAAAATTATTCAATTTTACTGATATTAAAAGTTAAAAAATAAAAAAATAATTTAATATATTAGTTAATAAAATTGTCTCACGAATTCAATGACGATAAATATGGTAGTGAAAAATGTGACCCTTGTAGAATCTTAAGAAGCCACCATTGTCATTGATATGTTACGACAACCTGCATTTATTAATTTATATGCGTGAGATGCACCGTTGATGTGACGAAACAAGAATGCGTGGGATTAAAATCGTGAAGGTTTACATAATCCAGAGGATGACATAAGTTCATATCTTATTTTTTCAGAATTGCTTTCTCGAATATTAAAATACATTTATGGTATAGATTTCTTTAAAACAATAATTAATATTACTCCTCCATATTTTATTAGAATTATCATTTTTTTTCTTTTCGCATTTTTATTAAACTTTACGATCAATCATTTTGAGAACCGATTATGAAACTTAATAAAACTTTACAAAAAAACAGTATTATTATAAAAATATATTTATAATTAAATTGATAGACGAACGAATCTCAACGGGACAAGCAACGCGATATCAAGGAATAATGTAGAAGGGGTTCACGGTAGGTTGGGATGAAATGGGACGGGCCCAACTGTGCGAGTTTGCGGGTCAGGAGTTAAATGACCCGCGTTGGCATTTGCTTCTCACTTTCACTCATCTCCTGAGAGCGCATCGCCCGATTTCGTAGCAGAGAAACCGATAAATCCACTTTGGGATTCCTGTTACATTCTTCTTCCGCGTTTATTCTCATCGATCATTTTATCCGTTGATCCAGTCTCAGGGTGTCGATTAGAAAGGGAACAAATTGATGTAATCCGAGTCTTATGATATAACGCTTAATGACATGCACACGTGTATTTTGTAATCGCATTTTGAAACATGCGTTTTCTCGAGATGTATCTTCATCACGCATTCGCTAATCAAGACACCTAACATCTGTAATTTTTCAGGCATTAGCAATGATTCTGGGATTGGCGGTGGCGCAAGATTCAAATTACCGCAACTATCAGCAGGATGATGGGCATCAGACTGACAGACGACAGGCTGCAAGTACTACACCCATCCCAATCTTGCACTGGAACAAGCAGCAGGAACACGATGGAACTTATAAGATAGGGTAATTAGATATTTTTCCTAATATAATTTAGGAAAAAGTTTTTTAAATTATTATAATGCTTGAAAAAATAATTTCGCGTGTTCGACTGTATTATATAATCACTACATCACAAAAAGAATGTGCCAGTAATTAATTTAATTTAATTACCCGTACTACAATCTTGTTTAATTTCTTTCCTGTCTTTTTAGTTGTAGCTATATTTATTGGTAAAATTTTTGAAGCGACGAAAATATTAGTATTATATATACATAATATTTTAAATATTAAAAAATCTTTTTCTGATCTTGTCCTTACATCACACGCGCAGAAAAATTTCGCTAACGATTCAACATTTATCTCGTGCTCCACATAATTGTGTCACCAGCTGAAATTCTCGTCGCGCAAATTCCACGTAATCCGGTCCCGAAAGTATCGACGCAATATTGGACCGTAGCATTACCTGGTGCCTCGAATCCGTGCGAACTTTGCCAGCGCGCATTTTAACATTACGTAACGCGCGAATTGATCGACTTTCTGGACACCGTCTGTTTTGCGCAATCGATTATTTAACATCCCGGGCAATTTGAATCCCGCAGTTACGAAACGGGCAACAATATCATCGCCGAGGAAAGCGGCTACATCAAGACCATCGGCGAAGGTGAAGACCGGGCGGAGGCGATCGTGCAGCAAGGCACCTTCTCGTACACGAGTCCCGAGGGACAGCTGATCACCATTCACTATACCGCCGACGAGACCGGCTTTCACGCGCAGGGCGATCACATTCCCACGCCACCGCCCGTTAGCGAGGAGATCCAGAAAGGCCTCGACCTCATCTACGCGGGTATTCGTCAGCAAGAGGTAAGTATACTCACGACCTTTCCTGTTCCGTCCAACCCCCATTATGCTCTCGCCACGATTACTTTTATTGAAGTTGCACCACTCGATTCCATGAAATTCCACACTATGGGTATCTAATTAACGGTGCTCAGTAAAGTGGTTTTACTTGCGAAATTCTAATCCAAGATAGAATTTATAAAAGGGTGCGATTCGAAAATATATTTAATCCATTATAGCAATATATGGATATTTACTTGTTGCAAATAAAATTAGGAAATTATTAATATTGCAACTGTATTAATTTTTATGGATCTGATATAAATAATCCACATTAATACTCATTTTATAACAACGTTTAAAATTCTATTAAAGAAGTGTTAGAGATTACACGCGATTTTATTAAATATAAAAATACCGAAAGAGCAGATTCATTCAGGATTTACGAGACGGAATAATAGTATGTAAAATTTTACTACTTCATTGCTTATTACAGTCCATTCACAGTTTTCTGTCCTCGATTATCCCTACTTATTCTCTTCCTCTCTCATCTCTTCTTATCACCTCTGTTCACGTTCATGTTCACCTTTATGGAAAACGTTCTCCGCGATCTTATGGGAAGGACTTCTGTTTCGCCACAGCTAGTATAGGTCATGGTTTCCAAGCAGGGTTTGCGAAAAGCCATTCAGTTATCTATGTACGACGAGCGCACTTGCGAAATCCTGATAGCGATCCATATCGATGCAAAGGCTAAAGACCGTTATATGGTATGAATGACCTGTGCGAAGTGAGGAAAGAAGGTAGCTACTCGCATGCCATTTCCTTTCAACTCTCGTTAATCATTATGTCGGTTCTCAGCAGCTACCGATTCTCTTCCTTAACTCGTCGAAAACCACACACTTATCTACGCGCCGCAAGAAGATATGACGGATTCGTGCTGAGATATCTGTCTAATTAAAACTGCTTCACAAATCTTGATAACTTATAATAACCGCTTTACGGCCATCGAATAAATCTGTTGATCTTTAAATGTACATATACAACTGCAAATGAGAATAAATCTTTGATTGAGATTTTGAAATGAAGGAAGTGATGTAAAAATAAAAATATTCAAATAATTTTCTAGAAACACGAAATCCTAATAATGATAACAGCAGATTTAACGCTTATTTGATTAAGCTAGCGTTACTTCCGACAAAAGAAAAAAAAATCAATTTTTTTTACTCTCCCGAAACTTTTATTAATATTAGCAAAATCTAATTTATAATATCAATTAGAGAGAACAGTTTACAAAATTATACTTGATATGTTTATCTTCTAGGAGGAAGAAGCTCGCGCAGCAGCCCAAAAACCACAGCAGCCACTGAGCCAGCAGGTCGACAGGCGGGACGAATACAACAGAAAGTACCAATAGCAAGCTCCCGTCGATGCTTCAGCGATATAGCATATACTCGCAGCACTGTATCGTTATTAAGAAATAGCAATTAAGTTGTTAAGTTACTTTATCCCCTCGCGCCCCAAATACATTCTCTACTCTATGTACATTTGTAGTAAGAAACATCGCTTGTGGTAAGTTCGACTCCGGCTCTTTCATCCTTCCACCGTTGATCATGTCGATCCTTTCTCAACGTGAGATCCTGGCATTCGTATGCACCATAAATGATTAATCTCCAACTATCTCTCTGTAACGGCGCTGCCACCGCGGCCGCGTAATTGTGCTCTTCGGGTGGGAACTGACATTTCTTGTGTCGCGATAGAGAAAAATGTCACGGGAGTAAACCGTACCCAGCGAACTGATCTACTCGTGATCGAGTCTACATCCATTCATGGCGCTATCACCTTTATACCTCGCCTCGTAGAAAATTTCTGTGCCTTTAGTGCGAGAACTTAAAACTTTTGGTACAAATGTTCGAAATCTTTCTGTCATAATACTTCTTTCTGTATACACTTAAAACTTTTTTTTCTTTCAAAGCACCTATATTTTTAATATTGCAACTGTGCTGATTTCTTGCACAGCGTTTTATTTTGTATGCCACGATTTATCTAATTTTTAATTATTTCTTATTTCTGAATTATCGCAAAGAAATGTATTATTTATGAAAGTAAAAAATATAATTTCAATAGATGTTTATGAAGTACTTGTCGGTGCGACAGTAATAAAACAGAAAATGAGAATCAACATGTGGCGGCGAAAAGAATCAAATAATTCGTTGCCCAAACAAGCACACCGACTTCTTACATATATGAACGGGAGTGTATTCTCATGCGTGTATAAATCTATACGCGAGCATGCAGAAACTCAATAAACCTTCCGTGGAAATGAAGAATTATCATGGCCTACAAACGCCGAGAGATCTGCGTTCGGGGAAAGAAAATATAGGATTTAGACGTGTGTTTAACGGAGCGAAGCGTCTTTATTGTTAGTCTCGTGTACATACAAATCTATAAGGGCATCAGTCTTCGTTCTCGGAGAGGAAAGAAAGAGAGCGCACTCTCCGAGGCCGGTGAAACTTTTCACGAGGTAGCGCGTCAAGGCCGGTGAAACTTTGAATGAGGTATGATAATCGGATAAGCGGATGCCGATGCTCCTGGATGCACGTCGCACTGTTACGATTATGCGACATGGGAAAGAAAGAGAGAGATCACCGACTGCTCTTTGCAATCCAAGCAACAAATAACGAATGTTTAAAATCGTTGACAATTATTTGGAAATAATTACGAAAAATTTGTAGATTTATAAGACAAGAATAAATTCTAGAAAATAGATTTTAGATAAATTTCAAAAAACTGTTATTTTATTATCACACGCAAAATTGCCCTATATAAAAAAAATATAGATTACTAAAGCCAAATCAGGTATAATTTAATCAAATTAGAAATTTCTCTTTAGTTTGTCAGCAGAAAGCCCATTCTAGAAAAAGAATCCAATTCCAAAAGAAAGAATTCCAATCTGATAATTCCTATAAAACACGTTACATTTATAAATAATTTTAATATTGTATTATGTTAATATTTTTTAATTTATTTTTAAATATGGAATATACATGATTAAAGTTGCATGTACCGGATCAAATGTTACTAAAAGCGTTAAATTATTATCTTGAAAACTAATTTTTTCGGAATTATGTCCCCAAAAGCTTTTAGTTGTCGTGTTTTACAACTTTCATATTAAAAACACTTATTTATCTAATTCTGATAAAATAATTAAAGTAGCTAAATTTCGGCTATTTTTTGTATTTATATTTATTATCATTATATTTCCGGTAAAACAACAACTTTGTTAAATAGAATTTTATTTGCTTGCTGCTTTCGTTTAAACTATCTGATATCACATGTTTAACATTTTACGCTCAAGCGATCGTTCGCTTTCACATTTATTTGCAAAATAAATTAAGCATAAAATGATATTCCTTGCGTACAGATCGTATCTCTTCTCTTTATGCGGGCAGTTGTAATGTCATTCGCGGGGGGTGGGAGGGGAGGGGGGAGGAGGGGACTTTAATCCGAAAATCGCAATTGACTTAGGCGCACAGTCCGTAACGGCACGGTTCTCATCGCCATAAAAGAACGGAAAGTGCGCGGTATATCCGCTTTTACTTAACAATCAGCACCATTGTCGCGAAGTAACGAGGTTTAACTTAACGATTAACTAATGCTATGTGCGGCCCCCTTCGTCTTTTGGCACGAGCGGATAGCCTTCCGGTATGCCGCGAGAAATTAGTACGTGAAAAGTATCCGCGGTCGCGCATTATGAACTAGGAAGGAAACTACTACTATTAGCGTCAGCAGAATCGGCGATAGAAAGCTATTAAGATTTCCGGATCTGCGGCTCACGCTAAATTAACCCTGCAACGTACAACAATGCATGTTTGCATAATCACTGTGTTTCTCGTATTAGAGACTTTTAAGATGTGATTCGGCGACGATATAAATCACTCCGTGGTATAACACAGTTCTTTCATAACTCATAAAGTTACGATACTTTGCTGGAGCTTAAATAAAAAAGGTAGTACCTTGCAGGGTTAACGTCCGATCCGCTCGCACCAAAGTGGCCGTTCTTTTGATTCGATAGGTGGGATTTTTCTTTGTCGCAGATCAATATTCGCCAAATAGTAACGGAAGTTTTGGAAAAACTACAGGGACTGCAGAAATTTCCGATTTAGGAGCAATCAGTTTAAATAAAAATTTCTTTCTAATAATTAAGAGAGACAAAGAGAGGGAGAAAGAATTTTGATTACGTCTCGAATGAGAATAAATACTTTCTAAAGTATCCCTGCGAGAGTAGATTACCGAAAGAAGCTTACGCAAAGACAATGGCGACCGTGAGTCTTCGCACGTTTCATAGATCGATGATGCAACTGAAAAGATTGGCGAACATTGTCCGACGCGTTGTACGATTTTCCTTTTTTCAAGGAAGTCCCACCGCGCTTCCCTGAAAACTGAGTTATAGTCCAGCATGGCATCTGACGCTGTCTCCACGCGATATCCGATCATCTACTCGCGATAATAACAGAACAAAGGCAGGACGGCGAATCAGGAAGCCGTCCGCCTTGGTTCTCGATGACGAAAAAAGTCATTGTGTTAATCTCGCATAATCCTTATCTGTTCTCCGTTGGAACCTTCTTATCCGCCGTGCATTTCGATCGTCTCCTGATTCAATCGGCTCTTGTTCCTCGTAACGTTATGTCATCTCGGATAATACTGGGAACCGCTGGCGATGCTGACACAACGGAGTCGTACAGAAAAAAAAAAATATCAGTCGTGGCACTTCGAGAAACGTTATATCTATATATTATATAAGCAACGCTGATGATCGAGAATCCCTGCCGGGAGAATCTTTGTCCTTTCTCCGTGGAATGTGGAGCATCGATCTCTAATATTCACGAGACTGTCTTTATACATCATTGTTCCTCCTCTCTCCCGAGATCCGTCTACTCGTCCCGACCGGAAAATTCACGATCAACGGCGATTGCTTAAGAGAACATCGATAACAGGCGGCAGTTCGATCCGACGAGCGGTCTCGCTATCATCGAGATCATCGAGTCGAACCAAGGCCATCTCCAGCGTAGCGAAATCCAGCGTCGACGCGGTATCGGATGACGAGCTCTTCGCGCTATAAAACTTGATGCTACAACGTGGCAAAGCGATGAACAACGACGGAACTGTTACGAGGCGCTCGTCGCGGGAGCCCTCGAGAGCCGCGTCCTGGACAGATCAGGCGGGATCGGATCGTACGGCGTCGCGTCGAAGCCGACGTATCGATTGTTCTTCTTATGGAGGAATCCGCCAGTGTACGGATCCGTCTTGTAATAAATCACCCGTCTGATGCCGAACGGATCGATGTAGCCAAACGAGCCGACGTTGCCGTCGGGCTCCCGTTCCTCTTCGTGATACTGTCTCCTTAAATAATACTGGAAACCGTTGGCCGTCGTGTGGGTGCCGTCGTACGGCGGGAAACCGCCCGGATCGCTTCGAGAAATGGGTTGATAGTTCGGCCTGATGGAGGAACCTTCGATAGCGGGATCGTAAGGAGCTTCAAGAATCTGCGTCGGCGCTGGTCGAGCTGCGGATCCGCCGTAGTACGCAGCTTGCGGTCGATGATAGGTGTCCAGGCTCTGGAGTCCAGAGGGGTAGCTTGATCGACTCGAATAATAATTGTTTCTAAATATCGGTCGTGGTCTGATGGTCGTCGGAGTATAATAACCGGAAGTGATGTCATTGCCGGACAATGGCACGACGGCATTAGGATCTGGTCGTCTGTAACGAACGGTTAAAGATTCTTACAAATTTCTGTAGTATTGTATTTTTTTTTTTTTAAATTGACTCGTAGCATGCATTTCAGTTCTCGTTTCAGTTATATTGAGAACTTTTTGATTTTTCGACCGGTCTTTACCTAAATGGATTAGGTGGCCTTTTGGGTCTGGCCAAAACTCCAGTCTGCGCTGGAACCTTCTTTGATTCCGCCACCGCGTCTTGAATTGGTCGATCCTTACCCACGTAAACCATCTTTGACCTGAAATGAAGGAATGGAAGGATTTCAGCGCTTAATTGTCGTTATTGGTTTCTAATCTTGGCTCCGGCGTTGTTTCGAATATTAATTTTATTATTAATTTTATGACCAGATTACCTCAGTATTCGGAATCCCTCGTGGTCCGCGATGTAATCCTTCAATCGTAAATATCCGAGAGGGTCTAGCCAACCTTCGGTGCCGATCACCGTGCCATCGGCCAATCTCTTCTCTTTCCTATACTGACCGTTTGCTGTTTGAAAGCGAAAGAATCTCTCCGGACCCTCATCGGTCTGAATGTGATATTGCGTATTGGGATTTAGGTTCCAGCCGCTTCTCTGTGCCTCGATCTCGTCTGCTGTCAGACACAGCGCCGAAACCTGTAACGTAAACCTATTTAAATCGTTTTGCCACGTCGCGTTAACCGCATCAATCATTATTGCTTGATGTGATAATGTATCATATGGAGACCAACAATAAGGTATCTAATTTGAATTTTAAAATACCTGTTCGATGCATCTTACATGAAATGATTAACATAGCAAATCTAAGATAAAAGAGAGAATAGAATTTTGCTTGAAAAGCTGCGTGGAAAAATTAAATACCTAATATTTACTATTACAAAATATAATTATTATTTTAATATAATAATATCCATCTCTTCATCGCAGAGCATGAAAGTCTGACGTGCTGGCCAGCTGTCATCATGATTCCAGTTACGACCAAGAAGATATTTACGATCTACGAGCACGTACGCAAATTTCAAGTTGGCGATAACAAGAACACACCGTGGCCAAGGAACGTGACCAGCTACGTGGGGAGTTCCTTGGCAAACGATTAGTCAGCATCGTTTCTTGGACTACGAGGCCTGTCTCTTTTCTTCTTTGCGATCTATACGGCCGCTTGTAGGCGCGGCGACGCATACTCCGCTTCGCCGGTCAGTCGTAATCACTCCATTTACGGCGTTACGACCCGAAGACGACGAACGTTCCGCTCCGAGCGTGGCTTCGAACCGAGCCAAGCTCGAGACGATGTACTTTACTTTGCCAGGTTTTTCTTGCGTTCAATAGTACTCCAAACTCTCGCTACTCCGTTCATTTACGAACATATATCACCGGCATGATGGTAAGATGGTTTTGCAATCATTAAAAGCCAATTACAATGTTTGAATTCCAGTTGCACGAATTCAGGTTGTGGCTTTTGTGGGAAAACGCTGCTGCGTATTGCACGCATACTTAAGAAACTACGTCTCATCTTGTTGATTTTTTTACTATTCCCATTGCTCGCAGTTGTTTTCAAGAGTAATTACGCGGTGAAAAGAAATCTTCTTGCGACTAATCTTTTTACAGGAGGAGAAACATAGCAATGAACTTATGACTTTAGATCGAAAAAAAAGATCGATCGACTACATTAGAATAAATTAATGTGTAATATGTTAATAAACAATGTTGAACGATTTAAAAAAATGCATGACTCGCAGTTTCATAACAATAATTGAAATAGAACGTGTCACGTATTGTTTTTGTAATCTTATTTGCATGTAGTCGAGTTCACGTGTAAACGAGATTTCCATGTGAATAAAATCACGTTTCGCTCTTTCTGGTTATCGTCATAAAAAAAATCCGAGATCCGCAGCAGGCTGGTCCGTGATTCATGATCGTTCGCGCCTTGGAAATGCATAGAAAGTCAGTAAAAAAAACAAGTCGAGACATTACGAATCCTCATTTATGAGCCGATATCCGCGATTTGAACCTGCATTTGCCGTTTAACCGGAATACATTACAATGTGCCACAGTAATTCCGACCACGCGGGGAATGCGGTGCTTTCCATCGCGGTATCTTTCATAGCGGGGTTACCTTTGCGCGCAAACACGGCGGTCGCGTAAGAGATACTTATCCCTTCTATTGCGGATTTTGCGTGGGATTGACCAAGACCACGAAGTCCGCCTCTCGTCGGTCCATATTAAGAGATGCTGGACCAACCGAGCGTAGGGCCGATGTATCGGCATTACGCAGCGAAAAATATATTTCGCGAAATAATATCTCTTAGAGAAATGGAGAAAGTAACGTTTACAGAGCAAAAGGTGTGAATTAAAAAAGAGATGAGACGTCTTTATTAGATTTGTGCATAAAAATATTCTCTCTAAATTTTTAATAAGTTTATCCGGGCTTTTAATGGCATAAGATATTACGGTAGAAATGGCTACGAGAAGAAAACGGATACGTGAAGGGGATATTTGTATATACGCGCTATGTACTGGGATGGGGGAGATTAAGTTTCCCTTAAACGATAATACTCAACTCCACGATTTACTGGACGAGTGAAGTTTTGTTTTATGGGACACGACGTAGGGTCAAGGCACGCCATTGCTAACCTTGGACCTTTCCATGTATCGCACGTGCGCTTAATATCCATCACGTTTGCTCGCATCTCTTTGCTGGGAAAAATTCACGCTCAGGTTTGCTTCGGAGCCTTGAAACTGGTTCACTGCGTCTTATCGCTTCGAGGCACTTTAACTTGAAAAATGGTCGCGTTGTAGGAGTCGGACTCAACGTTGGGTTGATATCCTTGAAACGAATTGACCTCGCGGCTTTGTCTCTACATATGAAAGACGTTCTGTTAAAATATCTAAGCGTTCTCAATTTACATAAAGCTGGTTATTTAACGCCCTATTTATAGACGTGAAACTCTTCAAGGATGTCTTTGCCGAGTGACCGATTGACTCGATCAGTTTACGACTGCATGTTTGTGCGTGCAGAATGTTTTTTCTGTACTCTACTCTGTGAAATTCAAAGTGGAAGTATAAGTGGAAATGATAGAAATACGTGTCGTACGCCCGATACGTAATTGGCCTGTAATTTGGAGAACGAAAACAGATCACAAAAAGAAAATCCGGCGTGTTCCATGACATAATCAATGTAGCTTCTATGTAGGGTAAAGGCTTTTTTCCGGCAATCATAATTTGCTTTCGTTCTCCAGGGAGACTTTTCCTCCTTCTGTTTCGGTCAAAATTATAGTGCTCGCAAGCAAGTATTAATTTCCTCTCTAGTAGACATTTTTCTTCTTCAACTACGTCAAGGCGGAAGATAGGTACTTCGTATCTTCAGTCAACGAAGGACATTGATGAGTTAGCTAGTTCTGACAAACGCAGAATCCCGCGAGAAGATAACGCGAAATATGTATGTTATTCATGTACATGTAAAGTAATAGCGTGTTATTCATTACCGTTCGCAGTAATTTTAAGCAAAGGTTAAAACCGGTCGTGTCTATAAACATTAATTAAAGTTAACTGAGGCTTAACTGATTCTCTCTCTCTCTCTCTCTCTCTCTCTCTCCGTTTCTTTTAAAATGTGCGGAGACTCTCAGCATGAGAAAGTAATTTAATATCTTAAGACGAGAGCAACGGGTCCCCTCGCTTGAGCCTCACCGCAGCGAAAGAGTTATTTTGCGGATAATTGCGAGCCCAAGCTGGGACCATAAACAATCGAGACAGGGAATAAATTGCGTTATGTATCAAGGACTCAACAACGAATTTCGTTCACGTCGCATAATAGCGCGGCATTCTTAGGAGCTCCGGAGTCCTGACGCGTCTATAACAACGCCACGCATCAATTTTCCATCCTCTCGGAGGAAAGCTGTCGTTTCGGCCGGCGGTTTTGCACGAGGTCGTCCAAGCCACGCGATTAACTCGCTAAATTATCATTGCACCGTCCATTGTCCGCCGGCCGACTGCCGTCGGTCACGGTGATTTCACCTTTGCACAGGAGCCGCGCCGCGGCTCCTTTCGCTCGCTTCCGCCGTTCTCCATCCTCTCGCGCGATCTTCTCTCTCATTAAAAACACCCACGCTCCGCGCGGTTCCCACGTGCCCGATCACGTGATTTAATCTGGGATTTTAATGAAATTGTGCGCCCGGGAAATTGGCGACATTGGTAGCCGACAATGAATTCGAATGTTCACGGGAAAAGGATATTGCTACGCTAATTGAGGAGGTAATTAGCCTATAAGGAGAAGAAATTAACGAGATTCTCGGTCGATTGCTCTTGGGATTCATCTTACAATTAACTTGGCACTGGCACGTTTCTATCGTTTAATTAATCACGCAATTTTCAATGCTTAGTATACACGATGCTATTTGGAGCAGAGCGTGAATAATGTAAGCGTAAAAACATATGGCGCGTATCTAAATCAGACTTATAACGAAATAAGATGAATGGAATAGCTAATTATAATAAAGTGCTACAATTTAAATCCTGCTATATTTTATTACACTGTTACGCAGTATCAGACTAATTCTTCAGAATGAAAGCTGTTCTTTTTTCATGTTTGCAAATAGAATTACTGAACTATTTTTAAATATTATTTTTCCTTTATTTAACATTACTTGAAATCGTATTTTATTTCTTGGCATATTATTGCGTATAAAATTCCTTTGGATCTCTAAGGCATGCTTCGTTTGTAGCATGTCGCACGCAAAAGCTGGCATCATTGTTGGTGGCATCTTGTGATGATACAAACACCGCATACAATCGTCATATTACAGATCATAATTGCAGATAGTGTCACACACGAGGGGGACAAACGTGCGATCTCGTTTGCGATCTCACTTGGTATTCGAGGCGCGTCGGCGTTTCATGAGCGCGCACGTCGCGGCCTTCGCACGAACGCGCGCTAATTGATATTCGGAATGCGCGATATTAATTACCTACGCGCAGCTTCGCTTTGATACTTACGACACGAGGATCGGTATACTCGTATCCCAATTCTTTTCAAACGTAAATACCAGCGTGTACCCGGCTACTTCCCTTTCGGGTTTAGTAACTCATCGTGCATGCAGAGATAGTAATACGTATTCTAAACTATGGCTTTGATATTCGAAGGTGTTTCATGTTACTATTTTACTTTCACATCATTTCTTCTCGGTATTTACATTCAGCGTTTAAAGATCGGCGCGTGCTTCTAATTTTATTCAAAGACGTTTTCAAATATTTATTTCGTTTGCGATATTAACAATATATTTCAAACTTTGTTTTTTTTTAAATACTCTTTAATTATTCAGCTTATTTAAATAATAATGATGTTGAATGATAACATTAGCTTATCTCAATTAATCATATTATGGTATTGTAAAATACAAGAATAAAAATATGAGAATAATTAACGATAATGAAAACTCAAAATAATTTTTATCTGATTATTGCGTTAAAAAATAGTATTATATTGGATAAAATAATTTTTCATTGTGCTATTGTAATTAATATCTAGGATCTTACTTTCTCATAGCCTTTTAATTAATACCTAACAACAAAAATTATATGAAAAACCCTTATTTCTCGATTTATTCTTTCACTCTCCTTGACTTAAAAAATAGTCATTATTTCGTTTTATTCCCAGAATATTCATTAGCTCTTCTAAGTAGGCTAATATTAATCCATGCTTTGTGTTTTACCATAAATTTACATGTTGCTAATTCTTAAAAAATTCTGTTATTAAAAGAATAATACTTATGACAATTTCCACGTTTAGCGGCAATGCGATAATGATTCGGTATTGAGTTTAGAGCTGAGTGTTGTTGAAATTACTTTGAAAACAGAGCTGATACTGTTGATTGACGTGAATCAGGGCTGCATTGATAGTCACGCACGCGTTTTTACATTGCATGGCACGGCAGAAGAGAGAAAAAACGTCATTCTTTGTTACACTTCTATTCACGCGATTTTCACGGTGCCGCGCGTTCGTGCATCGAACTCTCCCGGAGTAGGAATAGGAGCCGGTGGCTCTTTCACGAGTGCATCCTCGGCGCCGACTTTCATGAACGCCTTCCACAAATCACGCCGGTGTCAGTTTCGATCGAGCGATGACGTGAATATATGCGTGACAGATTGTATTCGACGAGTATACGGAACAATCAGTGATTTTACCGGCACGCAAATGCAGTTACGCAAATCACTTCGAGCCGTCATCGTTAAATATATGCAAAGTATCGTACACTCCTTTGACAGGCGTAAACACCTTCGGTAATTTAAAGCTATAATTGTTATGTGTCAAACATGGGGATTTCAGCAATTTCGTAAATTAGTATAAGATTGAACCGGAAATTCTTGCGTTCGATATTCTTTCATAAATTCTTTAAAATGTCTGTCAGACAGTTTGCTGTAATCTCGTTAGTTTTCAGCTTTTAATATAGCTCTATCGATATCTATATGTTTCTAATGGATTTATAAATTCCTTCGATCTGTCTTCCGTATCTAATTAAATTAATGGAATTTATATTTAAACGATGATCGGATATTAATCATTTTGCGTAAACTAAATCAACCTTTGTCCAGTTTCATTATCAATGTCTCTACCACTATACAAAGTTCATCATTACAATCATGAAAATAGCAAGATTACGTAATGCTCTTTCGCCGATTCATTTGCCCGTTACCATTGGAAGACTTGAGAGATGGTAATCACCGGCGTTTTACTCAATCGAGGATCTTGAAGTGACGTCAAGTTAGAGCTCCAATGTCAATGCCAATTAGTTAATAACTCGCAAACTTACAAAAAGGTTAAGAACCCCTTTTGGAAACCTTTTTATGTCAATTTGCTTTTATTAGTTGCTGATTTAATTCACTTCAATTACTCTCGTAATCTATATATGCGCGCGCGTGCCATAAAAACAAACAGTGCACAAAAAATTAATCGCGGGATCAAATGAATCATCTTTAAGTTTTTTTCCCGCTGAATGTGCTGTATGATACTAATAGATCTTTAAACTCATAAATCCTACCGTCAGGAGGTTGAGGCAAAGACACGTTCGCAAAATCATGGTCAATAGTGCTTCGTGAGGTTGCAATACGTGTTCCTTGAGTTTCCTCTTCGTCGTTTTTGCAGCGATCGCCGAGCCGAAACGTTCACTTATTTCTCAAGCAAAAGTCGCCCATTTACATACATTACAGTCCCCACTGCGGTAACTGCACGAAAAAATTTCTCGATCAAAATAATCGAAATGTAGAAGCCACATAAAGGTATATTCTTAATTGATGAGAGTTACAAGACGTACCGATGCAGATCTAATCACCGTGGAGGAAGAAAAGCATGCAAGATCAGCGTTTACAAGTTCACGAACGAGGAAGGGAGAGAGAAAAAAAAATTCACCCACTTTCGCGGTCCGGACGCGAAAGAAGAAACGGAAGCAGGCAGCGTCGACGTCGACGTCGACTGCGTCGATGTCGTCGAGGCGGACCGAGAGGACGCGATACTGTGACTGAGAACCGGCGCGGTGTCCCTGCATTTCCAGATCCGCCGTACACGACGGATCTACGCTCCTTCCCTCGCGACCATCCCCCTCCGTAAGAAGCCGCGAGACGGTTTTTCCCGGCGACCGAGACCGCGTCCGCCCACCATTCGTGAGTACTCCATATTCGCGTGACGCGTGCTCCCGGACGGGCCTAGAATTATTAGCTTGCGACACGCGTAATCGTTGCACGCGCCACACGTGTTGCCGCGACGATCCTCTCGGGTGACGTAAAGGGGTAACGATTCGGTCCATATAAGCCGAGAACATCTTCTGTCCATCTCTACGATTTGTCACAAAAAGTCTTTATGTAAATAGTTCTTCGAAAAGTCGACCTTCCGATCATTAAAAGTTTGATCAAAATATTAATTTATGTATAATTTAATGACGAAAGAGTTTTGATGTTGAAAATTAGTTTGAGAAAACAGAAAAATGTGTCGGAATAATATTTCTTTCACTTTAGATGTCTTTTATTTATTTGTTAACAGTATATCATTAAGAGCACGTTGGACTTGATCACGAGTCTTGCATTTTTAATTCGTCCCGCATGATCAATAATTGTTTATGTCCATACGTAATCGTCAGTCATAAATAACACGCGATCTTCGAGAGCACATTGAGGAAGGTATAAACGGTAGAAAATTGCATTGTGAGAGTCATAACTGTCTTCGAGCATGCGAAAGATCGAGGCTTCGTAAGGTAGAACTCAGGATGTATGTTATGGAAACCGTCACACCTTGATGTGCATAATCGATACCTGTGATACGATCAGCATCTTAAGATGATATCTCAGAACATTGTTTTAAATCTGATTCGATTGAAATTTATCCCTATAATAATATAATACAATTTATGAATATTTTCAATTTCATAATATATTATGAAAAATATACACGTGATATTTTTTATTATCTAAAATTTAATACATATAAATAATAACATTAAAATAATTTTTATACAATTTTTTAAAGATTCACTTATAAATTACAAACGATAACATCTTTTTCATGAATATAATGAATCCTAATTACACCAATTACAACTCAAGGGTATCATCCAGGATGCGTCGATCAACGGAAGCTACTTTACATCCATTTATCGATTATCGATTAAATTACGCGTTTCACACAGTCTTAGAATCTATTTGCATACTTTTTTATTCGGGAAAGCAGAAAATATTCCGACGTGTGCCACTTTTATATTAACATTGCGTTACATTACATTCCCACAATATGCATCCTTGATACAGCATTCCCAGGACCTCGACGACAGTAGCCGGAAGAAACGTTGCAACTTTATGTCATCGCGCACATTTGCGTCAGCTTTGGGACAGGCAATCGCCGTACCGTAATCATCGTTCGTATTACCCATAATCTTCTGACGAAACGAACGCCGCCGACCTGACGTTCCATTTAGTCACCGGAAGAATTTGTCATTTCCGTAAAAAAACTGCCTCGTCTCTAATCTCACGTCATCAACAAATGTGGTAAGGTACGTGTCGCCACATCTCATCTTCATAGAAATAATATGCATAAGATTAGAATTCAAATACCAGATTATTCATATTTTTCTATTTTGAAACTTATGACACAAAAAATGATTTAACATATTCTTTAATCAAATGTAGTTATATTTATATGAGAGTAATGTCAACATTTTTATCTATTAAAAATCTTATATTATTAAATAATAACTATTTAATAATTCCAAACGGATAATAATAATTTTATTTTCAAGGTTTCTATGTTATGTATATTTTTCTAGTGGAGTTTTAAGGTTCCTTTGTCGAAAACAGATTCTGCATGTGCGTATACACCGCGCATACCTATTAATTCAGCTCGGTAGCAATGACATGCTTTTTTCAGCTAATGAATATCAAACGGATCATTCAGTCGAGAAAGCGTGTAGCTTGCAAAAACAAGTGTAAAGCGTTTTTTGCCCGGCGATATATAAATGTTATCGCGCGCGCGGGCGCGGGCGAGGGAGTCGCGTGATAGAGAGGTAAATGAAGTAAATGAAATTCTGTCTACGAAGTTATCGTCTCCTTGAGTATCGCCGCGATCCGGATAGGTAATTTCCAGCGCAGCGTGAAATCCGGTTTTGCTGCAGAGGCATCGTTTCCACGAGTTACAGTGAACGACATCGCGTTTCCACGGTAGAGATGCGGACAACGAAAAATAAACGCATCCGACGCTTTACGCTTTACAACGCCTTCTCGTCGCCCGTTACATTTATAATTTCATAAATATCATGTGAAATCGAAAGTGCAGAGATAGCATATCTTGCGCGCCGAGAAACTCTAAAGTATCTAGAGGTAATGTGTGTGTGTGGGATGTGTTACAAAGATGTAATATACAAGAGAAATAATCGTTACGTCAGTAAAGCACATCGTTTTATCATAAATCGTGCAACTTTATTTTTTCTATTACACAATGTTGCAAAACGAAAGAATCGAAGCGAAAAAAATCGCTCAAACATATGTAATATAAAAAAAGATTATAATAAGATTACTTAAGACTGACTCCACTTTTAATTCGCAGCGAATTGGAAGAATGCCAAGTGAGGAGCGTCATCGAGCACGTTTCTCTCTTTCATCATCGAGGAATCGAAAACAACACTTCTACGTCCTATCACTTCTACTTCCTACTTTTAAAAATGTCGTGTTGGCAGGACAGAGAGTCGCTGATTGTGAGAGCGACGACAAGATCGCTCTCGCGATTGTCCGAGGCGCGTGGGAGTGTACCTCATTCGCGTCCCTTCGGAACAAAGGCTTGAAGAGAGCGAGATTGGTCTTTTGACCAGTACCTTTTCTTACGTCAGACAGTAAATTATTTTACGTTGGGAATTTCAGAGTCAGTAACGAAAAGGACGTGATTAAGCGTTTTTACACACATGGAACTTTTATACATTTCCATCGAATAAAGTGATTTTTTTTAATTAAAAGAAGGATTTGACCTCGTGACGTAATATATGTACGATACATTTTTTTTCTTTTCCATTTCAATTGGACTTTCATAAAAGTGCGATGTTGTATACTGAGATCCAAAGATAGAAAATCAAGAAACCCCCCAGGAAGGATGACTCCGAGGAAATTTGCGATGAAGAGAGATCGACTCGATTTCAAACTGACGGAAAAAAAGTTTGCAGATGAAGTGAGTTATCGAGATCATCTGCCACGCTCGTGGAATACACCGTGGCGGACGAGCCCGACTCGGCCCCGCGTTCTGTCTTCCATCTGACGCTCGAGCGAGCCTTACCGCGTATTTTCTCCTTCGCTTGCCGCGCTTACGACGCGGCGCTTTCACTTTTATGAGAGGAGAGCAGAGGCGGCTTGTCGAGCGGATAGGCGCCGTCGTGCGTATGCGTGTGCGTGCGCGACACGTCGATCTTTGATAGCGAAATTTCGGAAGCCTGTTCTGCCTTGTTTGAAACCAGTGCCGTAACATATGCATATATGTATATGAGTATGTAGATTGCGAAAGCAATCTCTTTGTGATAGATCCATGTGCAAAGATTGAGAAAGAGCTGAAGAAGATCTAACGAAAATTTATTTCTTAATTATGTCTGGAGAATTATAATAAGCTCCTGCATTATGTCCTCCATAAACTGCAATCAGAATTTTCTTATACATTAGATATTAGAATTATTTCGCTTCGGCATCAATTATTTCGCTTTGCTCAGTTTCATATTCTACCCTCGGGAAATATCACGCGTGTCGTTAAGCAATATCTCTAATTGTAATAATAAAATATTGAAGAAAATATACTTTCTCACTAAAAAGTTAATTTTCCGTCGTATTTCCTACGCGCGATGCAATCGAGCGTTATATTAATGCAATAATCAACTGGCAAATGAGAATTACATGTCTAACAATTAAGAGAAGATCGTGTAGCGTACACGCGATATTTACGGGGTGCGATAGAGCGCGCGATGGAGCGCGTACAAACGAACAGTTTTGCACTCCCGCACGCGATGCAATGATTCGCACAAAGGAGCGTCGTCGCGAAATTAAGTTCTCACGGCATATGTAGACTTATGCGTTCTCCGGGAAAAAGATAAAATCACGGACTCGTATGATCTCGATGCGTATGAGAGATATTGTCTGACATTGCGCGTATCCGTCGACGCCCCCATGCTGCTAAGTGTACCGTTTCCTCGTTTTGTCTCTTGTCTTTGTCGTTTATATCTATCGTCCCGAGAATCGCCATTACGTAGACGGAAAACTCTCGGATAATATTCCAGTATAATAAAAGTATTTAAATTAGTATTTCGTCATTGATAATTAAGCGTTTTATTACAAAACGATACACTCGCGTGCATGTTTCGCATAAATTGGCACCGTTTTGTATTAGATAATAACTATCGCAATTATAAATGAAGAAGAAAAATACACTTTATCAATTGAACTAATTAAATAGATAAAATAATTATGAATTTTAATTAAATATACACATTATAAAATTTTTTTTAAATATCGCTAAATTACCATTATCATATATTTGCACATAATTAATTTCCAACTGATAAACGAATCTAAATTTATAAACATTATTGAATGTCAATATGCCTCTTTTATCGAAGTAAAGTTTAAATTAAAAAATACTTGAATCTTTGAAAATACAGAAATCTATAGAATCTTATCATATTTTCAGAACAAGACTTTTAATTTTGAATCACAGAAAGGCTGCAAGTTGTAGTGGCGGATTTTCGAAAACGGAATTTTTAAAAAATATTGCGTTGTTGAACCGACACGACGTCAGTGCAAAAGTAAAAAGGCCTAAGAGATATACTGTCATTCAGGTGGAAAATGATATTAGCCCGACTTTCAAAAGCACATTAAAGTCACATTAGCTAGCTATCGAAAGCAAAACTCACCACAAATGGTAGGACAGAGGCGAGTCCCCGGCGCATTTTAGCCCAGAGATTTCAACAACAGAGGAAGAGAGGCGGACTGGGGATCGATCGATCGAGCTCCAAATTTCGCGCCGAGAACGGGAGATCGCGGGCGATCTTGTCCCGCTTAATCGTGTCCGATTACTGATCAAAATGAAGCGTACCACGCCGAAGCCGGATCGCACTTGCGGCCTACACGTAAAGCAAGCCAAGGCTCCGTAGTTGGCAGGGCAGACCGAGTCCCACGCAATTTTCCTTTACGGTTGTCTGTTCGACCGTGTGTCGAACACCAACGATTTCAATATATAAACAATCTCGATTGGGCGCCCAGTATTTATTCTCTAAATATGTGTACTACGGAATTGCAATGGAATTCGAATTTTGCGCGGTGTTCTCTTAAAAATCATAAAATATGAGATATAAGTTTGCCATGACGCTAATGCAAGCAATGACGCGAGCTCTATCAGCAATTCAAAAGAATATTAGAAATTGTTTTATATGAGGAATGAAGTGACACATTTTTGCTTTCCTTGGAATATTTTATAAAATAGTTTATAAAAAATTGGCAGGCTTGTTATAATTAAAACAATCCACGATAATCCACAGTCACAGTACTTCCATCAATTATCGATGAAGTTATAAATATATTATAAAATTTAAATTTTTTTTTTGAAATAATTTTTTTTAATTATTACTTATTTTCTATGAAAATAGCAATAATATAAATTTTGAAGTAAAAAAATTATGAATGCATGCATATGTATCGTATTTCCGAAAGTAATGATGAAACCATGCGCAGAGTGTCTCAGAAAGTTGCAAACTAGTAAAGAATTTTCCCATGGCAAATTTTGAATTCCAGCACCGAACAACAAATGATTTCCGCGACACCTAAATGCGATTCCTTATCTCGCATTTTTCATCGGCTTCAAAGTGCGGAAACTTGAAATCGCATTCAAATCGGTGTTGATTAACAAGAACCCAGCAGTGCATTCTCAGCGTTTGAATAGTAACGACAGCGTGAAATTTTACGAAACGCCGGAAATATTTCTTACGCACGCATGAAATTGCAGAGTAGGAAAATGCGGTGTAATGATCGCCTTCGTGATCGCTCTACTTGAACGCGAGGCGGCGAACATTACTAAACATGTGTCTTTAAGCGCCAATCAATGACCATGCCTGGAATATTTTCAAGAATCAAGGATATATTTTTTTAAATTCTTCCCTGTATGATTGAGGTTGTTAGACGAATCAATGATCAATGAAAAATAAAAGACAGTAAAGATTTATTGTTAAAGACAACAAATCTTTTTTATTGCGAATATTTTTGTAGGACTATTGATTTTTCTCTGTCATACTAATTTCTTTACTTTGAAATGAGCTGAGAACATTATGTTATCATCTGTCGTATTGTGAACTTAAAAGAAATGTGAATAAAGACATACCATCTATCTTCTTATGTCATCGCTCGTGCGAAAATTATCACATAAATGTGTGGGAATTTGATAATTTCGGTGATAATTAATGCAAATAGACTCGTGCTGTGACAGTTATGGCTGGATAGCGGAATAATATTCCGTGGTAACCGCCTACTTGTCGGATGGAACTAGATCTGACGTGCCCACCGCCATAAACGCATGACGTAATTGCTGGACTTAAAATTTTGCACCGTTACCGCACAGAGTAAGCCAGATAAAGCGATGTGGGCGCGCAAATTTTTTTATGGTCCTGGAAGAACGCCTGCATATCCTTGTCGCCGGACATTCACCTGGGATCGTTGACCAGAGATGACACACACAAAATCGGAAATTTAAGAACCAAAGAGTCCTTTTTAGCTTTATTTTCCATGAACGATATTCACAGCACAAATTATCGATCAATTTGTACAAGATTAATACGATAACGATTGGTAAATGTCCTAATGAATTTTTTCTACGTAAAGTCAATTAAATCCTTTGCCAGAAACAATTTTTTCTTTGTTTAAATCTAAAAACTTACTACTTATTTCGGAGAGAACGCTAATATAAATACGGTATGAAAGGCCATCAACTGCCATTTCAATCTCGCACAAAAAGATCCGTTTAAAATATCCTCATTCAATAAGTCAATCATTACAACATCCATTCTACAAAAAGCTATCGCCCGCTCGACTGAACACAAACCCGGCGCAACCTCTTCGCAGACAAAACCGTCATTCGGAACGAAGAGCTTTGCATCAGTAATATCGCCTAATAGAAAAATGTATTGTCTGATTTAACGTGCGTCATCTCGCTAGAAAAGAAGCTTCAAGGAATAAATAATTAATGAGAATATAGATATGCAGGAAGAATATATAGATATATAAATAGACAGAGAAAGACAAGGAGAGGAAAAAAAGAAAGAAAGAGAAACGGCAGAGAGATGATACAGCTAAAAGACAGTAAATGGTCCAATTCATAATGAAATAGATTGATCCTTTGATAGCCGAGGCTTTCAAAATCGAGGACTATAAATAATATTTCCTCTCTCTTATAATATTCTGTATATATATTTCACATAATTATATCTTATCGTTAAACGATTTTACAAGGTATCATGGCTCTCAGGCTTTTGATACTCTCGTTGCTCCTGTTAGCATAAATAAGGTGGGCCTCGATGGAGCCGATTACATCATCCTTACTTCATACTCTTCTTTCAAGCATCGCGCGATTCAATGCCGACTCGATGTTACCTTCACTTTGGCCTTGCTCGCTTTTCGCGTTTACCTAGACCGGCGTATCATTGAGGTAGACCTCGTAATTATACGCATATCCCACGTAATTTTTTAATAATTAGGGTTAATCTCATGGTTAATAAAAGTCTCATCCATAGGATTTTTAACATATCCATCAAGAATTAATTTGTAATCGAGGCTGTCATACATTTACGTGACTTGCTGCCCTTCATCTTTAGCGATGCGTTTAACAAAATGCGTAGTATTACCAATTTTTTAGATATATATATATATATATATATATATATATAAACTCGACATATAA